>JSYX01000268.1:0-45690 GCA_000787465.1 Thermomucor indicae-seudaticae
ATTTTAAAGAATAAACCTGTAGTGAAGATGCAATGGCAGACGTCCAATGAAAATCGATATGGTGCGAGTCAGCTATAAGGGCCAATAAAATTGACCGACTTTGAAGCCCCATAAAACTTTTCCAAATGATCTCCATGACTTATCGTTGCATAAAAACAATTCTTGGGCTCTTGCGAATCAAACTTATGGTCGCTTGTGGTGCTGGAACAAACAGTTGCAGAGCTATGGGCTTCCAGGGATGGGGTATTCCTATATGTGGGCCAAGCAGTGTGTAACGTAGCCATATTACACACGCAGGCACAGCGTCTTCACAGCTTTTACTCTACGGTTAATTTCTGCACTATGGCGCTGCAAAACAAAAAATGGAAAGCTGCTTATCGTAGAAACGAACAAATGCATTTAAGACGAATGACGCAACTCGCTGAGGCTTCTGCACCCCAGGAATCCGAAAGCGAGATTCGTAATGAGACCAGGACGCGTCTCGACAGGTTGAGATCGCGTGCGATGAAAACCAAGTAATCGCTTCGGACGAGGAAGGAAGTGCAGGGATTGAGCGTGAGCGTAAGCTTGAAATGAACGACCTCTCGTCGAACAATGCGCAGGTTAAAGCAAACGCCCAGAATGCTTCCATAGGGTTAAAATGGAAGCCCAATGTTGACAAAGGAGGCAGACCACCAATTTACCGCGGTGATGCTCCAAGCCCCAAGAGAAGAAAGACAGCAAAATTGAAGAAGGCCGCTGAGAGCTGCGGCAGAATTGACGGCAACCAAAAAGTAGTGAACAATCCGCCGGATGTGTCCGGATTTTGACAATGTGACCATGGGGAAGTCGTCATGTCCTGGTCACCCACGATGAGATGTACTTTTCTGCGAACGATAGCAAGAGGGCGATCTGGTTAGAACAAGCGGAAACAGTCTTGAAAAAAAAGCAAGTGTCATGGAAGAGTGGTCATGGTTGGCGCATTTGCCTGCTCGTGTCGTGGCCTTTTCCATTGGAAAAAGATTACACTCGGAGCGAACAACGACGGTTACTGGAATGCCGTTAACAAGAACCACGCTATGAAGAATTTTGGTGGCATCAGTGATTCTAGCAATGCGCGGATTTCCGAGGCCATCGACGAAACACGGAAAGGAATCCAAAACTCAAGGTTGTTTGGCAAGGATCCTTCAATTACCCTTAAAGAATGTTTTATCCCAACCGTAAATGGTCATCTCGGGGCAAGGCATTTTAACTGATTCCGCAGCCGAGCATGAAGCCAAAATATGCTCATATTGATTACGAAACGTTATGCTGGCTTTTGAAAGGAACAGACATAGGTGAAAAATATCCAGCACACGCAAGTGGCGCCGAAAACCGGCGGAAGCTGTTCAATGCCGTTTTTGATATCAAGAAAACCAGGGAAGGCGAAAATAAAGATGCTAGATACTTTCTTTTTCCCGAGGAATCTTACGTTTTTACCTTACAAAAGAATCAAAAGTATATTCAAAAACGACATCGCAACAGATGGAAATGGTGTTGACATCTTTTTCGCTCGTGCAGCACCTTCTGAGACGAGTTTACCTTCTCTCGATATCAAAGACTTTTCTACAGAAGATCTTCAAAACAAATTCCATCTGTCTGCTGCGGATCCTGGGGTGACAGAAGTTTTTGCGACTGTAGACGGGCACCAAGATGATTCTCACGAGATAAGAAAGATGTCGACAAGAGAGTATTATCATTCAGCAGGATATGACAGAACCAACCATAAAATCTTGTCGGCCCGAAGAGAGAAAGGTATCGAACAGATCGAATCTCGATGTCCAACAAAAGCTACTTCATCTTCAACAGCATGTGAGCATTATATATTTTACCTCGACCAACATCTAGAAAAGCTGGCAGCATTTTACGGGAAGATAACTCCAAGACTAAGATTTTAAACTACATGGGAAGACAGCGTGCCACGACGGAATCAGTTTACATACTTACAAATGGGGGAAACAAGTGTAACAGACGGCGTCGACATAAGAGAAGATCGAAGAGAAAGAAGGGCAGGGAATGGATACGGAAGAAGAAGCAAGTGAGTGAGGAGAGCGGCAGAAATGTTGCCGACGAGAGCAGGCAAGAGAAAAAGCAAATATCTTGGTAACGGTTACTCATCACACGAAACACGCATGAATTTACCAGCGGCATTATCAGCGGCCATCCAAGGCCAGCGATATTTTGTCCTAACAGAAGTTTAGGTAAGATTGTGGACAGCTGTCGATATACACTACCGGTTAAAAAGTCTGCTTTACACCTGTTAGAAGTCCGATGCGTAAGACATAAAAACATATCACCAAGTAAAGACGCGTTTTGCTCCCTTCTTCTTAATAAACTTGTAATACCATGCTTTCTAATATCACCAACATACCTCGACGACGTAACCAAGAACTCTTGACTGAGCAAAGAATTGCTATCATCACTTTAAGCGATGCAGGATGGTCGCTTGGGAGTATCGCGAAGAAGAAGACACTCCCAAGAACAACTGTCCAAACAATCGTGAACAAAGCCAATAAAGGCATTATAAAAGTGCAGAAACGCACATGTAGACCTCCAAAGCTGTCACCAGGTGATATCCGCCTGATAAAGCTCTCAATCCGGCGCGAACTGATGGTACCACTCGTGAACCATTGGGCGAGACTTTCGAACAACGTTAAGAAAATATCGCTATCCACCTTTAAGAAGGCAGTATACCGAAGCGATTTTTCCTCGCGGATGCCTGCTTTGAAATCGCTTCTAACGCCACGACATGCCATACGTCGAACGCGATGGGCAAAGAACACCTGCAGTGGCCGCAATGCAGATGGGAAACCGTTATTTGGTCCGATGAAGCGAGGTTCTCCATCTCCGGAAACGACTACAGGCGAAGGGTCTTACGCATGCGAGGAGAACGTTATCTACCCCAGCATGTGCAGACCACGAAAAAGTCCGGTGGCGGCTCAGTGATGGTTTTGGGATGTTTCGATGCCAATGGTGTGAACCCCTGGTGGTCGTCGACGGGACCCTGGATCAAGAACGGTACGTTGACATGCTAGCCAAGAACCTATATCCATGTATTCAAGAAAGGTTCCCGACCGGAGGCTATGCTTTCCAGGAGGACGGCGCTACCTGCCACACTGGTAGCTATGCCCGTTGGTGGAAGAAGACGACGGGATTAGCAGCCGAAGATAAATGGCCAGCACAGAGTCCCGACCTTAATCCCATCGAAAACCTGTGGGACCTCTTGAAGCGCCAAGTCGCAAAGAGGAAGCATAGCATTACCAACATGGAACAGCTAATCAACGCTCTTCACAACGAGTGGTCGAATATTCCACCAGAGACATGTAGTAAGCTGGTTGCCAGTATGCCAAAGCGTTGTCGTGCAGTTTTAAAGGCGCGAGGGTATCATACGCCCTATTAAAAACCTATATATCTTTTTAGACATATTCTGCGACATACAAAAAACAATATATTCAATTTGAATATGTAGTTCTTATGGTGTATTGGTTTGCTTTCCTGCGTTTCAAGTTTTGCTATGTTTGGTTGTTCACGTCGGACTTATAACAGGTGTACGCAGACTTTTTTAACCGGTAGTGTGTGTGGACAGATATCCATGGAGCTCGATTCATCGGAACTGTTTGATTGGTCACGAGTGTCAGTCGTAAGACGATTCATTGCACAATCGGCATGGGGATTGGTCTTCGCTGTGCAAGCTCCGCTCAGACAACCCAGATTGTCACAGCAAGCCTGTTTGAGATATGCTAAGTGGTGATAAGTACCTAACCTGGGTAAGTTACCCCACGGCAAATCGCGGGGCGGCGTGTTTATCATTCCTCTGTAAATGTCATCATCGGATCCACTGTAACGGTAATAGCCCTTTTTATATGCACTAAAATACTACTGATACTTTAAATAACAAATCTTTCTCACAGGTTGGCGGGACAATTGTCTCCAGCAACAGTCTAGGTTAATGATTTCATATCTATTGAAGACGAACGATTTGCTAGCCCGTGTGGTCCTTATGAAGGTCAATAGTCTTCGGGTCAGATCCTTTCTCGGCCGTGACAGGATTATTACTCAAAGCCCCACCCATGCTATCTCGAAAACATGATAGCCTTTAAAATGGAAAGATTACGCGTCAGTATGTAGCATATACAACGCTGATAGATAGGGGTACGCTTCGATTTAAAGTTGTGCGCCGAAAGAATGGTAAAAATAGAAACAGCCACACATGACCTGGCATACGGCCAGTATGAATCTTTCTCTACTTGTTTGCAGGTGACTTTGCCGCTAATGCATGCAGGTATTGGCTTAGCAGGCTTCAAGTGTTCCTATTCGGGAGGGGCGGTCGGCCGTGGCCGGAAAACAGAGGCGTAACTTATATATGGAAGCTGCTTTTGAAAACGCTGTGTCTCATGACAAACGGTCATCATAGGATAAACGACATTTCAAAACAGAAGGTCTACGTTGAGATGAGCTGCTATGCTGCGATATAACGTCCAAAGACACGACATCTTCTATGCGAGATAGGGCATAATGAGAGCCGTCAGACAGATCCGCGTCGCGAAGAGGTGATCCTGCGAGTTTAATTCTCCACGTGGACGGGGAGCATCCGCATTACCATCTCCTTGAAGCACGTAAAGTGCCTTTCCTGTCGAAATCTCACCGAACAGCGGAACCTAAATCTGTATGTCTATGCGTTACTTGTATGAATCATCCCACAAATCTGGTTCATCAGCAGCTTAATTTTACTGAAAGACCATGTAAAAAGACAATAATTCAGTAGTGCGCCGATCCAGTAGCCTTAGTCCACAAGAAAGGAGGCATATGACGCGTGCCACCATGGGCTCCGCGTGGGATAAACTCGGTCAAAATTGAAAGATAGCTCACCAGCCCCCAATTTCCGGACAAAAAAGCTGTCAATCGCCAGTTTAAGAAGAATGTTTTCCCAGTCATCAGATCCCAACATAGCGGGACCAGTGGCCATGCCTAACAGAGACGTCTGCGTGTATTATTAGCGAGACTACATGGTGACATCAGGTTTGTGAAGTGGAAGGCCCAGCTTTTCTGTATACCCTTCGATCCAACGTTCAAGAATTTCGTTATAGAATGCCCTGTGTAACCGGAACAGACAAAGGAGACCATTGTCGGCTTGACACTTCAAAACGACATGGTGAACGCCCGTTGGTGCATCACGACTAAGAGTGTCCAGAGGAACGGCTCCATGAATTGAGTCGTCGAGATCAGCGTAAATTCCGAAATCCAGGGCAGTTCCATGTAATGATTAGCAAGCACGCGCGATTTCTTTTCCATGGTATTATATAATAATTGCTCAGCATAGCACAAACGATTTGTCCGAATATTCTGTTTCCTTCGGGAAGGGTCCGACAATGGCAATGATGTCAACAGACCGGAATTTCGCGCCGTAGGCACAGATTTGGTTTAGCGAACTTGCTTTCTTTGGACAGAGAGCTATCGGTCCGCCAGGTTTGGAAATCTCCCTTTAACCGAAAGGTAAAAAGATTTCCCCTCCTCCACAGCGTTTTTTAAAGTTGCACGTGGTTTAAGCTGCTTTCAAATCCAATTTGTATACATGCGCTGAAAAGGCAGATGTTATATAGGAGGTACGAGTTGAATATAAGGAGTATACACCTCCGTGAGGAGACGTTCTGACCACACCCAAATGTAAGTGGCAAGCCAACAGATGCATGGTAACAAAATGCGCTCTTTTTGCTGTTACGCACATACGCTCACTTCAACAGGGCACGTTATCTTGTGCAACAGCGACGCGCACCAGTCATTCCACCACCCGTTCTATATAAAGATGAGGCTTTTATTCGTTCTTACAAACAATAAAGCTCTTTACTTTCTTTCTCTGCTTCTGATCCCAGTCAATTCATTGTGACAATCGCTTGAAAGCCTCTACCAAGCCGGATCGATTTCGCTACTTCAATTATCGCGCGGATGTCTGTCACCTCCAGTGCTTTTTTCAACAAGCTCTTCAACAAGACCTTTTCTTTCGGGGGAAGCAACACCAGTTGCGGATTGACGTCTGAATGCCAGCCGCAGGGCGAGCCTCAGGTTCCTATAAAACTGGAAGGTTCCCAAACCTTTGTACAGGATCCTTATGGTGGTGGATCGGCACCGATTGCTATTCCAAGCTACAATCATCATCCTCCTCCTCCTGAGCCCTTACTTTCTACCACACCTTGTCTTGATTACTCGACCGCTTCGTATCCAACCGCATCGTCTTCTGATATCTCGCTTGGTACGTTTGATCTAATGAGAGACAAGAACAATACCAGAGGAGTACTAACTGTTCTTTCTCTCCATGGCAGATTTCCTTTCATTACCGTCTACATCATTAAGCCCCTCTTCCTGGGGTTCATTATCCTCAGCCGCTGAATCCGTTCTGATACAACAGCAACAGCAGCAACAAGATGACTTTTCTTTGTGGAGATCGGTCCAGGATGATTTTGGTTTCGATGACCTCTTGTATCCCATGCAAGACCTATTTACTGACAATCAGAACGCAATGTCCTCCTACTTATCGCCAACCAATATCCAGACGCCCATGTTGAGCGTGACAGCGTCGCCCACTCCCAGCTTCATGTCGGCCCATATCCCGATGAGTGACTCTGAAAACGACTGTGGCATGACATTCTCACCATCCGAGGATCAGCAATGTCTCATGACCGAAACGCCACCACTCCGACGTTCAGGGCGCCGTGCGCCTCGCATCCACAAATGTCCGATCTGCCCTCATACCAGCAATCGCGCCAATAACATGAAGGAACATATCCTCACGCATGATCCCAACCGTCCAAAGAACTTTGTCTGTCCACGGTGCGGAAAGCGATTTGCCAGAAAACACGACATGAAACGACACGCCAAGTCTCCTCACACTCGATCCTTCCGATAAACCATTGTACAGTTCTCTCCACTTTTTGCCGTATATATTAACTTCTCCTTTTTCGCCTTTTAGCTGTTGTATAATTTCTCTTGTATAGTCCTGCTTGCTCGCTGCATAGTCCATGTATGTCCTCTCTCGTTCACGCTCTATAGATTTCCTTTTTATTTGAACAAAGATCCATTCCCCTCTCGCAGTTGCCAAGAACGTCAACTTGAAACGTCATATGGTCACGCTTTACCTGTCGTGAATGTAGATCACCGCGCAATTCTTAATTTTGGAAGCACAGTATACGGTTTTCAACGTTGACTCGAATGCCGTAGACCTACCCTCTCGTCGAACGTGATAAGCAAAGGCAGGACTGATCAATATGCGTCAAGGCTCGCCTTATTTGTTGAAAAACGCTGGTAGCTTACCTACAGTCTGTATTCACTGTCTAAAAGAGGTTGAAGTTAATCGCGAAGATTATCGACAGGGTGATGCACACTTTGTCCCATGGGTTACCGAATTCCCAAAGTAAAGTTTAGAAATCGGCAACCGTAATAATTCCCATACCTTTTCATACGATCAATATAACAAAGAGACGAAAGAACATGATCACCACGAGTGTCATCACTTGACATTTAGCAACTTTTGTATGCAAGTTTCGGTTCGGAGTTGATCCGGCCCGGGCGCGTAATGCTGATTGACAAGCGTGTTCTCCCAGACCACCCCTCGCTCTTCCTTATTGAACATGGTCGCCCAAAGATCTGGCATCGCCGTCGGCATTAACAAGGGTCACATTACGACTCGTCGTGAACTAAAGCCCAAGCCTTCCTACCGAAAGGGCGTACGTAACGGATGGATGGATGGATATGGCGAGTAGTCCGGAGTTATTGAATCGTGCGGGAATTGTATAGGCTCTTGGCAAGCGAACCGCATTCGTCCGCAGCATCATTCGTGAGATCGCTGGTTTCGCCCCTTATGAACGCCGTGTTATGGAATTGATCAAGAACTCCAAGGACAAGCGTGCCAAAAAGCTCACTAAGAAAAGAGTAAAATCGTTTTTTCTTGTTCCTTGGTGGTATGCTTGCATTAACGTTGTTTCCTTCTACACAGCTTGGTACCTACGTCCGCGCAAAGAGAAAGATCGAGGAACTGACCAGCGTCATTGCTGAATCACGTCGCCAGCACTAGTTAGTGAATGCTTGTTCTGCATTTGCCAAAACGGACAGACAGATTTCCGCTGGATAAAATTCGATTTGCCGTTGACGGACATGCCACACTTGCGTCATGCAGTTGAACAATCGCGTTTTCTATGTTCTTAACTTGTCGCGTGTCGAATACAAAAGTCGATTTCTGCGTTTTGACGGTGACGTACTGATCTGAATAAACCCGGCTTTGTGACGAACGTGACCTGGGTGAAAACGGGAACGGCCTCTCTTATTGCCCTTGTTGCAGATCTTTCGCTGTTCAGCACCGCGTTCGGTTGTCTTGATGGAGAAAACTTGTCGACGTGGGCATATCTCTTTCAAACAAAAGCGACAAGGACCGACATAGTGGTTGCTCTTCAGTCTGTGCAGTTACTGATTGCATATGGTTTGAGTGAACCGAGGCAGAAAGGAGGGAAACTCTGGATTTTTTCCAATGACTTATTGCGGGATTAGGCTGACTGGCCTGACTTCGAGCTTTAAGCTTTCACTTGCCCTCGTTGTTAACAAACGGGTCATGCTCTCCCATTGTAGAGCTTCAACACTTGCAGAGGTGTATCGAGCTTCAGTAAGACTTTTGGCTTTGGCATGGGTGATACAAAAAGCGACGCGACGATGACCAATGAACGCCACAATACTTTTCCTTCAGTTAACTGCATGTCGCACGGAACTGACTGCGCTGCGTTACTTGTGCGCTTTGGCAGCTATTACAAGACAAATTAATTAATAAGAACGTACACTCACCATGAAAAGCTTCCTGTAAGCCATGAATTCTCAACCCGAGACCAGTTGAATGGTATGAGTTGTACAGAGGCACAACTCCATCTGAGATGTCATATGCGACAGAGCCCCACTTTTGAAAATTTGATGACTCCTTAAAATGCATGCGGTGTCCATGTGGTCTGATAAAGCAGTTGAAATGAAATGCATTAGTAGCAAGCGTTTGCCTGTTTATTTGTACGAAAATGGTAGAAAGAAAGAGAACATCCAAAAAAACCGCAGGATTAAGCCAACTTAAATCAATGACAAGAAAAGTCTAACATCCAACACTGCCAGCGGCGTCACCAGGATGCCAACTCAGCATATGCATAGATGATGATGATGATGATGATGGAGGAGAGGTTTGGTGAGGATGACTGGTAGGAGTAGAATGATATTCGTTTTTGGTTTGTTGTTCTGCTTGATGACTACTGTTGAAAGGTGAAGAAGGGGCCGGCGACGAAGAAGATGAAAAAGCAGTGTTGGAATTATGATGGAGAGGTGAAGATGACCTTATAAGGTCAACCAACGACGCATGTTCTCCTTGCTGTGGTTGCTGAGAATAGGGACCTTGCTGTGTTAGGTGCTGAAACGATGCTCGATGTTGTTGGTATCTTGATTCGCGTCTTTCATGGGTTTTGATATGCTGAGTAAGATTGTCTGAACGTGAGAACGTCTTTTGACATCCAGCATAGGTGCACTGGAACGGACGTTCATGAGTATGGATTCGCATGTGTCTCTTCAAGTGTTCTAGCCGCTTGAATCGACGCTCACATCCCCGGTGCGTGCAGACGTGCTGCTTTTCGTCGTCGGACGAAGATCCAATGATCGTGTTGTTGGTGGTAGTAGTAGTAGTGGTGGTAGTAGTGGTGGTGGTGTCGACGACGGAAGCCAAAGGATGAGGTTGAAGCGTATGTGAAGGAGGACGATCGAAGGGTGGGTATTGGAAGCTGTTGCCAAATCTGTCACTTAAGTCCGGTTTGTTGGTGTCATCGTCGATCACCATTGGGCGCAGTAGTCGTGGCGGTTGTAAATAAGTGTATCGATCCTGTTGTTGCTCCAGCATAGGCCTTGGTGGTTGCGGCTGACTTCTAACCGCTGCTGCTGGTGGATGGAATCCATCGTGTTGCTGCTGCTGATAGGTCGATGGAAAAGTCGGAGGAGGTGGCAGTGGTTGGCTTAGCGTTGTACTGGTTGTAGGAAAAGACAAGGAGCCTCGCTTCTGTTGTTGTTCAAGCGCTCTCTTGGTGTGCGTACGATAGTGCGCATGGAAGTTGTCCGAGCGACTGAAGCGTTTTCCGCAGCCAGGATAGGTGCACGCATGCGGACGCTCTCCGGTGTGGACCAGCATATGGCGTTTTAAATGCTCATACCGCTTGAAGCTCCACCCACAATGAGGATAGTTGCAAACATGCTTGTTCTGTTTGCTAGGCTGTCGTCGAGACGACATGCGTTCCGAAAACGACATGGAACGCTGTTTCTGGAGATGCAGGTCGTTCCAGTACTGAGAAGGATGCTGGAAGTCGTCTACAGACATGGCTGAACAGGTCGAGGACCGTCTGTCAATGGGATCATTATCGAAACTCAGCCGAGCCGTCGAAGAAGATTGGCCTGCAGTCGACGACGACGAGGAGGCGGCGGCATTGGAAGGTGTTGTTCCGTAATTAACTGGTGGATAAGCAAGCGGACTGATACTATCCGCGGAAAACTTTCGCTTAAACGACGAAGGATGGTGATGGGTAACTGATGGCGAGAGAGCTGGCGTCAGTGGTGGCGACAGAGCTTGTTGCTCCGAACCATTATGAGGAGGATTCTGAGGCGGATGATGAAGGTTGTAGGAAGAGGGCAGCGGAGGAGGAGGAACTTCCCTTCTTGTGTCAAAGCAATAGCTGGTTGAGGAATCCATGGAAGAGAGCGAGGGGGGGGAAAGGCGAAAGAAAAAGTAGGTCTGATGTTAAAAGAATTGGTGGTATATAAATGGGAAAAGACACGACATGTTCGTGATGCTAGCTGTCCCAAATCTTGTTTTCCTTGACGAGATCGTCGGTTATCCCAACTCTGCACAATGTGCTCGTGCACTAAATTTGGTCATATTGGCCCGGAAACAGTGCCTGTCGCATAAGATCAATTCCAAACGAACCCATAATTGACTGCAATGGCCCGATTATCAGCTCTATTTCCAGGATTTTTCTTTTCTCCTAGGTGACCTGCAGCGACGTGCATATTCATCATTTGGGGGGGAGAGAGGACAACAGATTCGCGAACTTATCAATTTCTTTGTTTTCTCTTTATTACTTGGTTCCAGCTTGATCATTCGCTATAATTTAGGCTGATCTGTGGCAGTGGATGCTTACGATCAGCGAACTTCTTCCATCCATGGCCTTGTTATTCTTCTATAATACCTGTCTTCGTCCCCCCCTATGCCTCCTTTTCCTACTCAATCAGCGCGCATCTGAGACTTTATCTCCAACCGCCTCCTGCAGGTCGCTACTAACTGGAAATAGAATTACCTTCTCCGAGTATTCAAAGGGGGAGAAGTTGCAGGGAAAAGGGTAAACATTGGATCTATGACCCTTCGTGTTGCCTCCTTTTTGCGCCAACAAGTTGCAAGTTACATAGACCATCTCGTGTCCTTAAACCCCCTTTTCCATCCACCCTATCCCCCCGTAAACAGGAGTCACTGGTTTCACTCTCCACGGCCCCCTTCTCCTTTAAGTCTTCACCCCTTGATCCGTCCGTCTTTTACCTATATGTCGCATTCATATCACCGTTCATTTGGGTGCCTGATCACGCCATGATGAAGCTTAACAATAGAGTAAATCACCGCGAATGTGAATACTAGGACATTTGTTAAGTCAATTTATTCCGAATTGCGTGTATTGCTATTGATCTCACTCTGGTCAAAGGGACGTGTCCCTGATAACTATGCATCGTCGGTTACCTAAAATTGATTCATTCCTGCTCAACCACCCCCTTTCTCTCTGTCTTTGTCTCTCAAAAGGCGAGATACACTCACGCACGGTCATTGCCGTCTTGTTAGCAAATAATCTCTTAAATTACCATTTGCCCGTGTTGATCCAGAGAACGAGCCTGGAATCACGTCATGTAAGTTGGCTCACGAGTTGCATAAATTGCGTACATACAAACAATGCAGTGCATGTCTTCCCGTCTATTCGGATCCTTGTGACTCTCTTTGTCTGACGTGAACTCGAAGAGACTGTTTGGAGTGTGTGTGCACTTGTGGGTTGTTAATGGAGGAGGATAACGGGGGAACTCAAAGGGAGGAGGGAGGGGGGCGGGGGAAGGTAAAGACTGTGTCGGCTTTTTTCTATTTTGCGCGTCAACGCGTGCCATCCGGAACCCTATTAAAGTTGAAGCCAGGAGCTGAAGGATGCAGAAAACTTTAGATATGACATCTGTAACGTTGGCTCTTGAACAAGTCAACAAGACCCTTCGCATTGCTGGGAGGGGATGTCGAACCCTGACATATATACAATCTGCGGCAGTTTAACTGCTCGAGCCGATGCCGAGTATAGGAAAAATGTCATGATAGCAATTCTGCTAAGTCGAAGTCTCGCGCAGTATTCATTGAGATGGCTGTAGAATCAATGACATGTCTTGCTTAGAGCTACATGATCGGTCCATAAGTCATGCTATGTGCAGGCACAGGGAGAGATAGAGAGAAAGATCAAGGTGGAGGTTATTCATTATCCCGAATGACATGGCGCCCTTTTGGCCTGGTTTTGTTTTCTATGAGTTGGCCGGTGCGGCAGCCAATAATAGGAACGAAGGAAAGACACGAGAATACAGTGCACTGGTATCACCCCTTTCATTTGACGTAAACTGCAAAGCTCTCACGGCTGTGTGTGTCCCGAGAAGACAAATGGGAAGATCACCCATTTTTGCGGGGCGCAATTTCGGGTAGAGTTACAATTTGTCAGCCTCCCCTTGATAAACGGTTTTCACCTTTGAAGCTACCATCACCCAAGCGCGTTTTGTTTTCCCTCAATGTCATATCCTCCAGTACAATCGGCTGCATATCGTGACATTCTTTTAGCTGATGCTATCGATTGGGCTCTCGCCCATGGCCTTGTGGTTCGGCCAAGCAAAGAAAAGCAAGGTCATTTCGCCAACAACAGCGCAGTGACGCACGCCCCTTTTACCCTGTACCCAACCCCGTTCCCGCGTGCCGAATTCGAGAAGGCAAAAGGACTGCAGCAGCCCTGGAACACTCTAATTCATAAACTGAGTCTTGACAATGCTCTCATTTCCGAAGTTATGGAAACGTAATAATATCACTGCCGGTAGTTACAGGGCTTACGATGTATCTGACTTGTTCCGTCCGTCCGCTTATAATAGGCTGTCCAAAGTGGATGACTTTATGCGGAACCTTTATCAAATCTACCTTCATACCAAAGATGATATAGTGCAGGTATATCTGTTGCACGCTCATAGAAGAGAGTTTCTTTTCTTTTGTTAAACAGTCTTCCACCGCTTCTTTAGCGAGCCTCGCTAGGGATTCACAGATGCGACTATTTGCTTCACGCCGCGCCGGGCGCAAATGAGAAAACAGCAAAGATCCAACAAGTAGAATTTAATACCATTGCCTCTAGTTTTGGAAGTCTAAGTACCCAGACAAGCAAGTTGCACAGGTTCGTCGTGATCTCTGCTGCTCCCATGCGTTGTGAAATTAATTAAGCGTGTAGGTACCTCTTGCAAGCCATCAATGGTTACGGTTATCGCCGGATTAACATTGACCAATTACCCGAAAACCGTTCCATGGAATGTATTGTTGATGGAATCGCAAGTGCTTGGAAACTGTACAACAATCCACAGTAAGTTTATTAGGCCATCACGATGTTCGTTGCAGCAGCAGCACCTTTTGTAACTCACTTACCTGGCTCGGTTTGACTTGGTTGAAGTGCTTACGTCTTGATGGTCGTACAACCAGGAGAAAGAAACGCTTTTGATCAACGATGGATCGAATATAAGCTCATGGAAAGGTAGATTGAACTTGACGTTATTCAAGTCTGGGAATTGCTAAATATGTAACATTCAGACATGGTATTCCACTTATTCGTCGAACTCTTTCAGAGGTTGCAGTAAGAGGAATATTACGCAGTGAAAACAGGGCACTCATTGTGTGAGTTTGTACACCGCAAGCTGACGGACAGACAACGTTACATTGCGATAGTACTGACTATTGACAACAACAGAGACGACCAGGAAATCGCGGTTACATATTTCCGTGCAGGTTACGCTCCCGAAGATTACCCCACACCAAAAGTAAAAGAAGAGGCTAGAGGACATGGGGTGATGCGTGCGATATTGACTACTAGGTTTTATATGCCAGGAATGGAGGGCAAGGCAAGAAATCGAGCGCTCGCTATCTATTAAATGTCCAACAATAGCATATCAACTGGTGGGCGTCAAGAAGGTGCAACAGATCCTCTCGATACCAGGTCGCTTAGAACGCTACGTCGATGTCTATACAGCAGAGTTATTACGCGAATCGTTTGCAGGTTTATATCCATTGGATGATTCGCCCGAAGGCGAGCGTGCATACAAAATGGCATTAGAAAACCCTAATGCCTATGTCATGAAGCCGCAGCGCGAAGGTGGAGGGAACAATATCTATGGCTCAGACATCCCTGATGCGCTTCGGAAAATGAATCCAGATGAACGGAAGGCCTACATCTTGATGGACTTCATTCGGAGCCCGCCGTTAGAAAACGAGATGGTGCGAGAGGGCCAGCTAATTGAAGGCTCCGTGATTAGTGAACTTGGCATATATGGAGTATATCTAAAGTGAGTAATGCATTGGCTCTTTCCAAGCAAAATCGTTTAACTAACCTGCTGTTTTAGTGATGGTGAAAAGGCAGTGGTGAACGAAATTGGCGGTCATCTGCTGCGAACCAAAGCATACGCAAGCAAAGAGGGCGGTGTGGCCGCAGGATTCGCCGTTATCGATAGTCCACTGCTAGTGTAATACCATCCATAGCCGATAGAGTATGCAGGCCAAACTATTTCATTTGATTATCATGACAATTGACAAAACAAGTCAAAACAATGATCCTTGCTATTTGTGTGCAAATGGCCAAGCTTGTGGCACGCTTCCTTAACAGGTGACGCACACTCCGCATTGGTTCAGCAGTAGCAATAAGGTCCCCGCCCTGTTCTTCAGCCCCCGTCTTCCTGGAAGTCCCTCTTTTCCGCCACATCTAGTTATTCCTATGGTAGGGTCTCTCTCTTCTTGAACGATTGCATTACTGTAAAACAGTGTGCCTTTTCTTCATCACTCGGCGCATTCGCCCCTTTTCCTCGAGAAGACCTGGCTAAGATGCCCTTCCATTGTATTTTGGCAGGCTGATCAACTTACTGAAGAGCAAATTGCCGAGTTCAAGGAAGCTTTCTCGCTCTTTGACAAGGACAATGATGGTGCCATCACGACAAAAGAACTTGGCACCGTTATGCGCTCGCTTAATCTGAATCCGACCGAAGCCGAGCTACAAGATATGGTAAAGTTTTCTTGCGCTTATTTTAGACTTTTGCGCGTTACTGACTACATCGTGATAGATCAACGAAGTTGATAGTGACGGCAATGGCACAATCGACTTTAGCGAGTTTTTAACCATGTTGGCTCGGTAAGTTCTCCTTCCCCGCATGACTGTGATTTGACATAAAGAAACTGATGGAATCCGTAATAATAGCAAAATGAAGGATACCGATTCACAGGAAGAGATCCAGGAAGCTTTCAAGGTGTTTGATAAAGATGGCAATGGATACATCTCGGCTGCCGAGCTGCGCCATGTCATGACCTCACTCGGTAAAGATCATATGCATAATATATGACTTGGTTCTCCCTTGCTAACGTTTGCTCATTCGAATATTTAGGTGAAAAGCTCTCCGAAGAAGAAGTGGATGAAATGATCCGCGAAGCTGATATTGACCAGGATGGTCAGATAAACTATGAAGAATTCGTCAAGATGATGGTAATGTACCGTGAGTTTTTCTGTGATGCTTAGGGACCTAGTTTCCTAACCATTTGCCTTGCGTTTTATCAGATGTCAAAGTAAAAAAAGTAAAACAAGGGACAAGCAACCTCCTCGATGGTCTGTGCGACAGATTCATACATGAAGATCTACACATTCCCCGTTTTTTTTACCTGCTCTTACTATATACATCTCAATTGAATACACATTGCCTTCTCTTCTTTCAATTATTGCGCATTCCGTGGGGAGACAGTCCGGGTATTCTTTCATGTTAATGATCTTTGATCGTTTGGCTGGAGTGTAGCCATCCGGTTTTTCATGAAGCAGGGTGATGTCAGGTCAGTTAAAACACAGCATCCAGACCCAATTGGGTGGCCCGCTCAAGGTATCGAGGAGCTTTTCCGTTATTCGAACCACATGTAAGGCTAAACGTGTTAAGCTTGATAAGGAGAGTGATCGTGGGACTGGTAATGAGTGCGGTTTGATTTGTGAAGTAGCGCGACTAAGCCGAAACCTGCTCAGCGTAGCACTTGATGCTACCAAACCAGGATTCAACTGCTCCGCGGCAGTGTGCGCCAAGAAATTTTTCCCTTCTTTTAATTCACCCTAAGATATGCGAGCTTACGTGTACGAGGAAACCGCTGCTGACCAGCGTGAACCCCACGACAGCGGCATTGAAAAATCAGTCGACGATTTGAAGCGCATTGGTGTCCTGTACTGGCGCTTCGACGGCCCTGACGCTGTTGAACGTCTCGATGCTTTAGCTGCGGAACGCAACTACAAGAATCGCGATCAGGCAAGGCAAATGCAACATACAGACCAAACACCAAAAGCGAGAGTAATTGATAAAGACCCTGTTTTGCAGATTGTCGTTTCGCCTGAAGTCTTGGGAGACGTTTACGAAAGCAAAGTAAAAATGTTTTTTGACGAGTAGGTGTATCTTATGCACAAGGATAAAGGGGTTGCCGCCCTACATACTCCGGGTCCTTAGGCACCTGCACGAAGACGAGGAAATCCGTTTCGTCTTGGATGGTACTGGCTACTTTGATGTACGCGATCAAGACGACGTTTGGATCAGGATTCAAGTTGAAAAAGGCGACATGATCATCTTGGTACGTGATGGATTTGTCAGCCATCCTAGATAGACCCTTTAACAAGCAGTATACAGCCCGCTGGTATCTATCATCGATTCACGACAGACACCAAAAACTACATTAAAGCCATGCGTCTGTTCAAGGATGAGCCTGTTTGGACAGCATTGAATCGTAAGTGTACCTATCAATTGCTTAGTCGCGAACCAGCGCTCACATACACTGACTAGGTCCGGCTGCTGATGATAACAAGTTCAGAAAAGAATACCTCCAAACTATTCGTGCACAATAAAAAGTATGTGCTTCCCTTACCCAAGTCTACATCCGTAAACTATGGAATATCTGTTTAGGCAGCTTGCAAGTTGTTGCCGATGGGTACGACCTTCGAATATTACTAGGTCAAGTATGGGTTTTCTTTGGACGAGAGAGACTGACGTGCTCTCAACTTATGAGCCAATGACCTTCTCTTCAGTAACGCGTCCGATAAAATTCGGAAAGACTTGCATTTAAAGAAATGCAAATATTGGCTGCGCTTCTTTAGTAGTCGATCGACTTTGCACTCGACAGGAGCAGTGGCTACTTTTGCCAGAGCGGGTTTTTATCTAATTCGATAAGATATATAACGAACAAAAAACAATAATGGTATAGATAATAGTATATTATTCAAAGTTTTACAAGTCGCCTATATCCACTTCATCATATTTCGCTCCTTGCCATTCATTACTCGATGATGCTTGTTTACGGTGCTGCAGATGCAATAGCGTAGCACGGAAATGTCGATGTACGTATTCCGCAAGTGAGCCTTGATGCTCTACAAGTGAAGAGGAGTTGGACGTCGGTGGGTGCTGGTCAGGGTTATCCATGTTGCTGAGGTTGGTGTTGATCAGATCAATCAGGCCATTCAGGTACTTGACCGTCACCTAAGAAAAAATATCAACCGTTAGTCAGTTAGTTCATCCTTTGCGCTTGCTTGCTTTACATACCGCATCATTGCCGCGTTCAAAATAATAAATGTACTGGTTCAAGATCTCCACAAAGAGCTCTACATTGGTTGCCGCATCCATGCAACTGTCCGCAATCTTCAAAGCTTTCTGCAGACATTCCAAGGCGCGTTTACCGTTCCTAAACAGTTGCTCCCTATCTTCATCTTCTGAACGTGGCATCGTCCACCACAAGTGCGACGACAGATAGACTGCACGACATTGATCAGGCTTTTTGAGCAATTTGGCGCTATGCAGTGCTGCCTTGGTAATCAGCGTGTCATAATTGTCGGCCGAGAACACTCGGACTTGCTGTAACGCGCCGACAATGCATGTGATGGCTTGGAACTGAGCTTTGGATTCAGATATCGATTCTTCGTATATCGTGAACGCCTCTACAAAGAATTCATAGGCAATCTCTTCAAATCCACATTCGTCCGCGCTTTGGCCAGCCATCAGAAATAGGCGAAGACAGATATCCGCGCATTCGCATTTGTGGTTCAGTGTTGAAATGACTTGATGGATGAATCGGAATAACGTTGACGTCTTCTTTTCCCAAATCTCGTCCTACAATACGTATACCTTTGTATAAGCAAAAATCTAAACAGATCTTCCTGCCGGTAAGCTATCTATATCTACCCGAGTCTCTTGCATTTTGTATCGTCGTGCTAGCTTAACCGCTGAAACCACGAGTGGTGGATATGTATACCTGATACGTTCACCACCTTCACTTAATTGTTTGCGAGCCGTAGATAGAAGCTGGCCCAAAAGTTACCGTCAGTGGAACGACGAACGCACGCACGCACTAACGGGTCTACTCTAGCAACTTACCAAGAACTGGGTGTCTTCGTTATCGGATCTGAACAAATGTATCATCTTTGCAATCCAACCTTGTTCTTCCGAAAACTCTTCATCTTCGATGCTCGTAAATTCTGGCTTTCGTACACGCGCAGCATACATGGGCGAAGGCGCTGTGGTCGTTGCAACTGGCGCATCCTTTTGATCACGCAGTAACACTTCACATAGACTCAAAATTCCGTGAACGTCTTCAGGCAGGCTGACGATCGTTTCATTCTTCAGTATGCTTGAGACAATAGCATGAGCAACAGCTCGGCGGGTAGTGAATGGTTGTAGCGCAAGGAGAGGCTGATAGTTTTCGAGGGCCAAAAGCGTTAAAACCGACGCGTATTGGTTGATGGGTGCCAGGAGTAGTGCCAGCAGGTTGGCTTCAGTTGGTTTCGAATGCAAGTCAGGTGAGTCTGAAAACTCGGACATTTTGTCTTTTGTATACGCGAGGATCTGATCCACATATTCGAGTTTGTCTGGGTAACAGGAAAGCGACAAGTTAATCAAAGATACAAGTAGGGCGGTCAAGTCTTGAACAGATAAATCTGGCCGAGCCTAATGTCTCTTTGTAAATGGGGAAGTTACGTGTGATACACCCCTTCTTGTCTGTTTTACCTTGACGAGTTCAACAATCTGACCCCAAAAGACTGCAAACAGCTCGACGTCTTCAGGTATCCCACGCACTTTTCTCACCTCTTGCGTCTCATTATTGACAGCCTTTTCCTCTCCATTCGTTTCCTCAGCATTCTTTGTTTCTCCATTGGCGGCGGCTGTCTCTTCATTCTTTTCCTCCTCTTCTTGTTCTTTCTCGTTATTCTCTTCGGCTTCGTTGTCTGGTTCAGCCTCAGTCTCGGCTTCTTCGGGGTCCGGCGTGCCCTGCAGTTCACTCTGAAGCCTCTTCTTCTTTTCCTCTGCAGCTCGACGTATAGCTTCTTCTTGCTTCTTCTTGACTTCTGGAGGTGTCTCAACATCGGCCTCGCGTGCGGCATATGCCGCCAATCGATCAATTAGAGCAATAATAATCTGTTTGACATTGACTTTTGGGTGAAGCTGAGCAGTTGCAGACAGGAATGGCTGGAGCGTCCGCAGATGAAACTCATCAGGGAACACCTAGCAGCCATAATGAGCTACACAAACTCCATCAACCGAGGATATCAAAATGTTAATATACCTGAATGATCACTTCCATCAAGTATTCTTGAGCAATAACATCCCTGCAGCTAACAACTTGATCCAATATGCCAGGAAGGATCACCTACAGTGGAAAAAAAGGAAAAGTTTACGTTTGGGCATCAGCTCCCATAGCATTAACGCTTTGTGAACAATTACCTTTTGATAGGTCTCTAGATCCACTCCTTCCAGCTGACTAAGACGGACAAGGTTCGTACCGACCAGAATACGTAACTCGCGACGTTCCGCTTCTCTCTTTTCCCGATCGCGTGAATGTCCTTGATGCTGTAACCGGACCCACAGCTTGTTCATTTCCGTAAAGTTGGTAAGAATAAACTGGATCGATTCCTGGACGTTACCCTCAGGTCTAAGAGGAAGAAGACTGTCAGTATCACCCTTTTTTCCCTGTCTCTCTTTGCTAATAAGTTGTTTTATACCCAGTACTATTTCCTTCTGGGAGGTAATCTCGGGTAAGGCCACTCAGATAATGACGCAAAAAAAGACCACGAACAGGATGTTGCACGCCTCGAGACATTTCCATCATATCGCGCATGATCTCACGTACCGGTGCATCGGGCATACTCATGTAGGCCGCTCCAACCGTAATCATCAAATAAAGTCGTGGAACGATATTACCCGCGTACTGAACAAGCTCATACAAGTCAGCCAGGTGGTGTCGACCAGATTGATGCGATTCCGTTAAATATATTGTTAAATGCCGCAGAGCATCGAAAATAGCCATATCTAGTATATACATATATAAAGAGGGTAGCGTGAGACAAGCAAGAACTTCCTTCCCTTCACTGCACAGAGGGACATACAGAGCTCATAATAGTTTTTCGGAGTGAGTGCCGAAGTACGCAACTCGGCAAGCATATTGGAACAATGCTTTAGACCATCCATCAACCGATTATTATCCTACAACCGAGCAATTAGCCAGTCGAAAGCACAGGCGCCCAATTCAGAGAGAATAAGTACCAGGCATTTTTTCATTTGATGCGCCTGAACTTTGACAACATTCAAAACTTCATCGAGAAGCCGGTTTTGGTCTTCCGTCGGAGCAGGACTATTAGGTGCAAAGCTCATTACAGAATAATTCCAGGCGTTTTAGATACTCCAAGGTCGCAGGCCAAGAACGCAGCACTCCAGGTTAAGCCAGGTCTGAGTACGGATTTTTGAAATGCCGGAAAGGCGGGCGTCGATTTCCTCAATAACTCATTTGATTTACTGGTTTTTTTTTGAAGCAATGTTTTGCGTTGCTCGAAAGGTCTCTTTTGCGTAAAGCATAAACCAAAATTTGCGCTATCACTCTGCGCCAAGCATAAAGCACGACTTACGCCAGTGCAAACCACATTTGAGCCGAATGAAAGAAAGAGTATTTGCGCGCAAGTAATATCAAACATAGCTGCGACAATTTGGAACCATCCTTTGGTTTCAGTCAGACTTACTGATGGATATTTGCTCACAGTGACATATACGGTCATTTTTTCGTGTAAAAAGCTGGTCCTGGTTTGTTTCTGTTGGAAGATTTGAGACGAGGAGGGGGGCGTGGCATGCCTTATAGTCATTAAAAGACGTTATATGGAATAGCATCCGTCACCCCGAAAGTCCCCAATTGAATCCAAATGAATCGCTTTTTCGAGCACTGTTCGTGAAAAGGTAAGGTCTTCTTTCTGCTTTGATACACCGGAAATTACTCACAGTTGTATTCTGTGAAGTGATTTTTTCTTTTTTAACTGTTATCCCCGTAGCAAAAACGGGTCGATGCATACAGGGTAAGGTTTCTCTTTGCTTTTTTCCTTACTTGAAATGGATCCTAAATGATGCACGCAAATTCCATGTCTTTGAATACGCAAATTTGAATGGTACATAACGCAAACTTCTGTGTTCTACAACTGCAAACTATCATGCACATTTACGCGAAAAACTTGTAGAAATCTTGTAAACCCCAATGAAGGTCGCGTTTTCCATTCAGAATATGTACAAGACTCGTTAATGTACCACTTATTAGTCTTATTATTGATTTGTATGGGATGATTTAAAGAAGAATGGCAGCGTGTGGGGACAAAATGTGGTTCGAATGTTTGGGGATAAGGACAACAAACAGGAAAGCAAGCAAGGGGATAAAATTAGTCTGTCACAGTTCCGTCTCTTGGTCTGTAGGTAATCCCTCGTCGGTCCAATTCATCTTCCACATAGTCGGGTACCCGCCCATAGACACGTATAGCATAAACACCTTGTGTATATTTGTCTATTCTCATTATTATAATTAGTCCAAACTGAAGGCTCGTATATCCCTGTTCAGAGTTATGATTACCAATTCGCTGCCATCGTGCCACCCAACTCTCTTTAGGTTGCAACATCGCAATCAACCTAGCAGCCGATCGATCAAAACGTTCAATAATAATGCTCTCAGTTCTTCGTGTTCGTAATCGATCACTACTTACCCTTCAAATTTGTTAGTTGTACATTCTGCAACTCGGTCACTTCGTCCTCGCATCCGCACAATGTCTTCACAATTATCACAGCCGTCCTCCCGAAATTGGGATACATTCTAGAGGCTTGTTCTCAGTTGCTTGCTTACTTTGTTAACCGTAAAATGACAAATTTACCTTTACGAGTGAGCACAAGAGACATGCTCGCAATTGCTTCTTTTCTTGAGGTACCACAATCTCCATGATCAATGTAGGTAGATTTGCTGCAGAAAGCAAAGACCAAATTCTGGCGGCTATTGAAAATGACAGTTCGCTTAAGAACAAAAGACTCGAATCTTTATTCTGGATCCATTAATAAGACATGAGCTTTTTGGTTGCTCCCCACAACACTTAGAATGCGTCGTTTCCGTGCTCCGTTGGCCCCCAGCACTGCTTTTGTTATATGTGGTATCTCTAACCATCTTTTTAATACCAACTAAAAAGAAAATTAATGGGTAAATGCGCTGGAGAAGCAATGATCTATGCAACCACCTACCGGAGGCGCCCTCTTCCACCGAACTCGATCTTCGGGCCTTAATGATACATACTGCGATTTCTTGTATAACATGGTACCAAGAAACGTTTCACCGGCTTTCAAAATAGCATGAGATAAATGAATCCAGATCAAGCTAACTAAAGACACTCACTGTCTGATTTTTGTAGGACGATACCAAGCTCGTCTTCGTCAAAGAATTCCATGTCGTGTATAAAGACATTCTTCTCGAGACGAACTGTCGTGGCTGAAATATCTGTTGATGTTGACCGAATGATGGTTACTGTTGTACGTTAACGCTGCTTCATCAGTCCTCCTCCTTCTTCTTCATACTACTATAACGATCGCGCTCTTACATATTTGAGCCTTGTCTGTAAATCCAGTGAATGCATAATAATGTGCAGGATCATTCTTCTTTATCGAATAGTGTTAGTTAGTGTATACAGGTTATCTTTATTAGCCAAGTAAATACCTCATCATGCGTCGCCACCCGCGAAGTAAAGGTCCGTCCTCTCAAATGCTCCTTGCCTACCAAAGATGGAAGAGCAGATATCCGCAGCCTACTCTGCACCAAGGTCTGCTGACTGCTAATCGCGACGGAAGGCCGGTCTAACATGATCGTGCATGTAGCGCTCAGAATATTCAACAGTTGTGGGATTCCTGTCACTCTCCCAAGCTGGTCTACTAGAGCATATCGAATACATTAGTGAGTAAGACTGCAGCTGTGTCATGGACCAGACGGAACACAGTTACCTGCACTACTATTATTAGCTGTGATATCTGGGTGTAGTATAAAGTACTCCTCCAGACAGTCTGTACGAAATGAAGTTTTGATGTATGATATGACAAGAGAAGGATCAGGGCAGATCAAGCCATCATCCTGAACGGCGTCTGGGTCCGTAAACCGGAGAACTACTACAAGTCACCCGAGCAAAAGAGAGAAAGACAATAAGCTCAGTTATATGCCAGTCCAACGAACCAATGCTTATTACTTACATCGAAGCATCCACGCAATAAATGCACTAAACTCGGGAATCAATTTGTTTACGACAGTTACAAGTTCCAGGAGGCGCTTCATGAACGCTTTTGCAACATGTATACTACGCTCAACCGCATCAATTTCCAGTAAACCTTCATATTTCTCCGTCCTAGGTAATTGAATATCATTGCTATCGCTTACACGTCGCTGTAATAAACCTACCATCGCGCGTATCCGGTTAATTCGCCTAGACGCAGGATTAATCGCTCACACGCAGGTTCAAGATAATGGCAAATCAAAGTCTGCATGCACTTGTAGCTATGGCTAGCTCGGCTTTCCCATCTTTTGGCTTTCTACCAATGACCATCCTTTTTATAAGAAACCTTTATACATATGTTTACTATGTCCCCCCCCCGCGCTGGTTAATCACTTACGGTTTCTGAAAGTTCTTCAGTGATATAGTAATGGAGCGGTTCACATGAGTTACCAGTAGCCAGCAAACCCAGAAGCTCTATGTGGGGCATGGGAACTTTGTTCGCTACAATGCCAAGCAGTCAGATTAGTTTAATGATAGAGTTCGTTTTCGTTTTGTAGTTGCCCTTTACCATTGTCGTTGAGTAAGGCCTCGGAAATACGCTCAATGGCTTGCTTGTTGAGCCCAGTTATTGTCGCGTAATGCTGTTGCAAAAGTTTAATGCAATGACTGATATATTCGAGCAAATAATGTATCTGCCGTTGCTCTAAAGCAATTCTAAATATCTGATCTCGCCTTGCGAACAGTAGTCCAGTGTCGACGTTGACTATTGTATATTCGCATTCTGGTCCTTGAAGCATAACCTCAACTGTGGATACGTCCGAACTCGGGTGCATGCTGATGATAATAGATGATCCATTGTTATTATGCACCTTCAAGCTCCCGGCATAATACTGAGCATTGATGCTTAGTGAGAGAAGGTTAAGTTTGTCACTGATACCCAACCAATACAGACAGACCTTTGGGTTCTACTTTACCTCAAATGGATCTTACCACTTTGGTCAGCTATCAGAAGCAATGTATGTTCCGTAGGACTGTCTGTAGGTTGCTCAGGAAGTTCCTGGGGCTTTGGTTTCTGGAAAGGCATGATGGGACTATACATGTCATGATTAGTGTTAGCGCTGCTGGTAGCTCAAACGAGTAAATTATTCTCTCTTAAACCAGTTACCTTGGCGGTTCTGGAGGTACCATGCTGAGACCAGGCATGTATTTACTGATATCCATTGTCTCAATGGCTCTATCGATATTACGCTATACAGATCAACTCTGTAAGGAAGACCAACGGGCAAAATGCACCAGAATAATAGTAAGCTATACTCACTAATTCTGAAGGCATTGGTGGCGCCTGTGGCTTTGTGAATGTGACCCATGCTAAGGCAGTGATACCGGATGAATTCGAGCGTTTGGACGACATGGAAAGAGGTGGCCAACAGCTTATACTTTTCGGCGTACAGTGCGTAGCGTCCACCCGAATGACGTTTCCGTTTGTACATCCCACGGCAAACTCCTTGCCTTGTTAAGGAAAGAAGTATTGGCGATCAGAAGACAAATTCGATCCATTCACCCAATTCAGATGGCACTGGCGTTATTACCTCGTGGTTCCCATACCAGCGCCGTGATCGCTGCATCGTCATCACTAGGAATTGTCCACAGGGGCTCCGTGCCACCGCGTAAAAGCGTAACGGAGCCGTCCGTTGATGCGATTGCCGCGAGATCGCAAGTCGGACACCAAGCGATCTTGCTTGCCTCAATCTTTAACCGTTTCCTTGCGAATTGAGGAAAAGGTATCGCGTCGTCCGACTGTTCATTCTTGGTGCGTGATGGTAGTAGTTCGAGTGAAGCCATGTTTAAAATCGCGAAATGAGGAGCTGTTTGCACCACCGGTTAAAAAGTCTGAAGTGAACGACTTGAACATAGCAAAACTTGAACGCAAGTAGCCGAAGCGCAACACCCATGAGAACTGCATATTTTTAAACCGGATACATTTGTTTCTGATACGTCGCAGAACTGCATAACGACGGTTTGGCACTCTGGCAACTAGTTTGTTGCACATCATTAGAAAAAAAATATGCTGAAAGTATACTACCACTCTTGGAGAAATATGCAATAGGAGAAATATGAGAAAACATGAATTTGCACAAGGAAAACTCATATTCCAAAACGTATTTTTTTCAGGTCCTTCCCATATTTGTAGGGATATTTCAGACCAATTTCTACATGCTTTATCATGTTTCATGCGCCAGAGCTGTATAAAATCCTGAATAACGCCGGTCTTACGAAAATGCTGTGGCTGCTTCCAACGTGTAGTTCATGATCTCGATAACTACGTCGATCGTTTTTTGACAAAAAGGAATCGACAAGTCTTTTTTGGTCCAAGGACAGCGAGTTGTATGAAGAAAGACACGAGCGAAGCGAGCCATTTGATTACGAATTACAATACACATAAACTAAAATTTCAGTAGAATTCTCCATAAAACGCACACAAGCGCAATCGCACCATCCCAAGTTAATGCACACTACGGGAAAAATAATCCTTGAATTTTGATTATGCCAGGATGGCGTAAAGGATATGCCTGGAATTAAAGGTTACGTAAAGAATGATGCTTGAATTCAAGGACCAGTTCAATGATAATTTAAATATCGTATATTTGAATTCAATGATTACAGCTTTTTGCAATAACTATAGTATACACCCAATCCGAAGCAATTCCATGACCTTTGAAGATGGGTTGTCTCGAAACATGAGCTGGAAACTCGGACCATGACTATGTCAGTCCGGCGATAGAAGTTGAAAGTTATACTTGAATAACCCTCGAATCGCTCGAAACCAAGCTTTATTCAAGGATTGTTCCAAGGATTATTCAAGAATATATCCGTTGGATTGAAGGATTAGTTTTCCCGTAGTGGCATATTCCATGCTTTAAGCGTATTCTCCCGTATTTTCTAGATCTCTTTCTCATATTGCGACAACGTGGTTTATGTTGGCTAGCTTCTTATTTTGCTTCCTTTAATCCGTCACATTGCAAGTTTGCATTAGCCCCACCGTCACTTCGTGCTTACCGCAAGCGCTACTTCAGCTTTTTTGATTACTTCGTAACTCGAATACGTACATGAAAGGGCTTGTCGCATTAACGTATTTTGTTTAAAAGTCAAGACACTTTGATCGAGTAGGCTCTTTAGACTTCTTCGCATTTCATTAACTCCAAAAAATTTTTGATCCGGTGGATGTCAAAAAATTTCTTAAACCCCGTGCAAATGTCAGCCATGGCTTTACAGTACTCCCCATGCAGAGAACCTTCGTCTTGTAGCTTAACGGGACAACCAAGCCACCAGAAAACATATTGTTTGTGAGGTGGAGCTATAAGGAAAAAAGAAACTCTGGCGGAAAAGTGGGTAGCCAGTGTATTCTCATTTTCACAGAAATGATACTGTGCAATGAAATTGATCACTGAAACCTATAAATGGTTTGCTTCTTCGAACCCTGCGACACGGCTTGAAAAAAAAAGATACGGGCTTAATTTTCTCGTAAGTTCATGCATCCTGTCAATAGCAGCAGCATAGCGAGGCCCGGTGTACCCTTTTCGTATGCCATGCGTAAAATTTGTGATTTCACAATGAGAAACAGCGGGCTTTGACTGAAAGTCTGTGCAACAGAAAGCATGGTACGGCATAACCCGCTGGATTTATTGTGGTTTGCGAAATCCTCGTGCGGATTTTGAGCGATTTATTCAAATCCGTGCAAGTACCCGCCCTTTCACCCGCTCTGTTGTTGCCGCAGTGTTTGCTAATGTTTTATGCGAGATGGATAAGCACTAACAGACTTGAGCACAGAAACACGGAAGAACAGCCGACTCTTTCTTTTTAAAGCCACGCGCATATAGGAACTCAAAGCTCGTCAAGAAAGAACTTCTATTTTACATGCAGGATCAAATAATAATAATAATAGTAATAAACCAAATTCTAAAGTGGGTTTTCTCATACTATTATATCTCTTGTTTTCTGTAAGCATTCCACAACACTAGCGGAAGTTTCCAATCTTTTCGATGTAACTTGGGCTCGAAAATATTGAAATTGACCGCTTCAAGCTTTTGTAGGTATCGTGCGCTTGGTACCTGTATATACAGACGCTTAGCTTCAGTAAAAACGAAAGAAGAAGGCAGTTCCACAAACGTACTGCTGATAGTAACACCGGAAACGCGGCCGGTGGCACGGCTTGGAGCATAGACCTTGCCGTCAATAAATGATCGTTTGCAACCGTAGCAACCTCGAACACAGCATCTTCAAATCCTTCGACGTTCCCATGACGGAATACGTCTTCTTCTGAGACATTATGCTAAATTATAGGACAAGATTCAGCCAAAAAATCACACATGGAATCTGGCCTCGTTCTTTCCATACTTTGGCTGTTATTTCTGCAGGTAACACCATTCGTTTATGCTGCAAATGAAATGTCAGGGATCGTAAAAACGTTGTAATACCAATGACTTTGCCGATATGACTGATGGCATGGTCCGCATTCACATCCTTGATTCCCAAAGTTTCAAGCTGAAGGTAGAGTACGCTGGATGCCGTATTTTCCGAATAGGATTCCATGTCTTTGATTGTCATGAACTGGTGATCGTTCAGATTGGCTCTCTTGAAATCATGATGAGCTCCGACGGAAGGGCTTTGCAAGGCCTGAATCAGCTTACTCTTTCATTGATAATTCGTTTGAACCACATGGGTGACAGTTTGCATTGCTTAAGAGTTGCATCCAAGGCCAGAGCGATCGGTTGCTGAGCGGGGCTTCCCTATCCTCGCCAAGAAGTCAACTCTTTTATAATGCGATTGCTATCCGCAAAGCAAAAAAAGAAACCTTGTAGATATTGTCGATGGCATCTTTCCAAAACTGCATGCGCATTTGACCAACTGTCGGGTTGCTGACATTGTCACGGATAGAGGCTAGTTCGACGTTGAAAGCACGAATCGCGTACTGCGCATTTCGGACTTCGCGAGGGAAGAATGGGACACAAAGATAGCTGTCATAATCTCGCAGTCTTGACGAATGTCGTTGCCCATTGTCAATGACGCTACAGTCGAGCCCTTTTGCTGGAAAATAAGTTTCCTTCTTTTACCTCACGGAGTCTGCACAGTATTTGAAAGCCGCAGGTAACTTGTCGACGTTTTGCGTACTATAATTCGCAACGTGCCGGTACGGTGTTCTTTGTTTAAGGGTATTGAAAGCTGCTGTCCTACAAGAAGCCATCGCGTACAGGTGTTCTCAGCTGCATTTTTGCCCAGAAATGCAGAGCATAAGCCACAGGAAGGGTTGGCTGAGAAGTTTCCAGCTCAGCTCATCCATCCAGCAACTGCTTTCCTTAACAACCTTAGAATGAGCGAAGCGGCAGCAGCAGAGACTTCAACAAAGCCAAACAATAAGCGGTTCCGCAAAGATAAACGTAAGACGATTTGTTCGACTCACTTGTTATCTATTACTGAGTACAGCTACTGAATGCGTAAAATAAACAGCTTGGGATACCGACGACATTGATCACTGGAAAATCGAAGAGTTCAAACCAGAACACAGTTCAGGACCTTTTACAGAGGAGTCCTCTTTTGCTACCCTTTTCCCTAAATACAGAGAAAAATATTTAAAGGAAGTATGGCCACTGGTAACCAAGGCACTGGAGAAATATGTAAGTTAGTGGTATGCAAATTTGCTTTTGGAGCGATCTTTATGCTCATGTCATTCAGGGCATTGCGTGCGTCTTGGATTTAGTGGAGGGCAGCATGACAGTCAAGACGACGCGCAAAGCATGGGATCCATATGCTATATTAAAAGCACGAGACCTGATCAAACTGCTGGCAAGAAGCGTTCCATTTCCACAGGTAAGCCTTTCCAGAGCTGCGAACTCGTGAACACGCCTTATATTATTTTCTCGTAAAAAAAGGCTGTTAAAATCATGGAGGATGGTATCGCGTGTGACATTATCAAGATCGGCAACATTACCCGTAACAAGGAACGGTTCGTAAAGCGGCGGCAGCGCTTGATTGGACCCAACGGCAACACGTTAAAGGCTATTGAGCTTCTTACGAAATGCTACATGATGGTGCAAGGCAACACGGTCTCAGTTATGGGACCTTACAAAGGATTAAAAGAAATACGACGCATTGTCATTGACTGCATGAAGAACATACATCCCATTTATCACATCAAGGTAATATTTTGAATAACGTTCAGTGTGAAGAGAAAAAAATAACATAGTGGGATGTACGTAGGAACTTATGATTAAACGAGAATTGGCAAAGGATCCCAAGTTGGCTAATGAATCTTGGGACCGGTTTTTGCCACACTTTAAGAAGAGAAGCGCCAAGAAGACAAAGACCAAGAAGGCCGAGAAACCCAAGAAGAAGAAGAAGGAGTACACACCATTCCCACCACCACAACAACCATCCAAGATTGACTTGCAGCTGGAGAGTGGTGAATACTTCCTGAATAAGAACAAGAAGCGTAAGCGGGATAAGACTGAATCATCAACTGATGAAAACAAAAAGAAGGAAAAGAAGACAAAGCAATAGTAATAAACTACGGTTCGTTTCATGATGCCAACATGTAATTACGAGGTTATCAATGGATAAAAATGTCGAGGTTTATTCTGGGAGCGTTGTCTGTTCGTGCCGCTAACAAATAGCCTCTGATGTAATCGATAACTTCTGAGATCATATGTACTATTGCTCCAAAAGTACGTCCAAGACAGATTTGGAATGCATCGAACTAAAGGCTCCAGTAATAACACCTAATACGTGGCAGAGCGTTAGGCACCATTTCGGACATTCAGTCGTGAATCGAGTCCGCTGTTCAGGAGAACAACGCTAAATTCTCCACTGAGAGTAATAAAGATGATCGAGGGTGTTAACCAGTGCGGGTATAAGGAGAATAGCTGGAGTTTTATTCGTGATCTTTCTACTATCCGGACACTATATAGCTATTTGACAATGCCATGAGTGCGCTCTGCAGATCCATTCGGTACGTAGCGCTTTCACAAAGGCAACTAGAGGTCACGTTGGACAGGGCAAAAAGATCGGGGATCGCGAGTGGGGCACAGACGTCGGAGCTAAGCTTGTTTGGGAAGGGATCTGCCCCGCCAAAAATAGGGTGTGGTGAACCGATGAAGGAAAGGCACCACGTTGAACGTCTATCACGTTTAAGTGATGGAACAACGTGTCAATCAATCAATCAAATAAATTCTTAAGCGTATTTCGGTTTTTCTTTTCCCGCCTTTTTCTTTTCTTTTCTTTTCTTCCTCTTTCTCGCTTTCTCTCTTTACTCCTTTTCTGTAACAAACAATGGGCAAAAACAACAAGAGACGCAATAACAAGTCAAAGAAACGGTCTCCTAAGCCAGGAGAACAGCAGAGTCCTTCACCTGCTCTTACCAATTCATCCAAAAGCAGCCTGTCATCATCCTCGGGCGAGAGACAGGACGTGAACACGACCGTACCACCACAGCAACAGAACGTCGAAAGGAAGGAAGCACCTACTACTTCGGAAGTTCGCGCCGAGAGCGCAGATCAATCGACCAAGAAGGAGCCTGCAGCTCAAGACAAACCAACCGAACAAGTCAAGAAGGATGACGCGGAAGCTCAAGAAGCTAAGAAAGTCGAGGCCCAAGAGACCAAGAAGGAAGCGTCCGAAGAGAAGAAAGAAGAACCTGCTACTATTAAGGAGCCGATCAAGGGAGATACCAAGAAAGGACAACAAGAAGCTGCTGCTATCAAAGAACCTGTCAAGGAAGATACCAAGAAGGAAGAGCAACCTGCGGCTGTTAAAGAGTCCGTCAAGGAAGATACCAAGAAAGAAAAAGTGATTGCAAAGGATGAGAAACGCGTCGAGCCAAAGCCAGAACAGGTTCCCATGCAGACTCAAGAGGAGACGCGCAAGGTAACCGAGGAGCCAAAGCCTATGGAGCTTACCCCCAAAGAGGAGACATCATTGAGTAACAAAGAGGAGGAGCCATCCAATAAGCAAGAGCCTTCTTCACCTGAGACAGACAAAGAACATACCCATGCTCCTGTTTCGTCCGCGCGTCCTGTGCCAGCCAAAGACGAAACACCGATCGTTACTACTCCTGCTAATACTACCACAACACAAAACGGTACGACCGCCGAGAAACCGAAAGAAACAAATGGTACTACTACAACATCAAAGCCAGCTACGGCTGGTGCCCCGGTTCCCGCGTCCACGTCGTCCAAGAGCAGCAAGTCCATCAAGCAAAAGAAGTCTCAATTGCTTGGTCTTTTCAAAAAAGATAAGGATAAGGTAAGATCTTACATGGGCATGTGTCTATTTTGTTACTTACGCTTTATTGCCTTTAGTCGAAAACAACCACTAACACAGACAAGGAGACTAAGCGCAAAACATGGCAATTCTGGAAAAATTAGCTCCTTACACTCGCACACGCTCCTTTCTCCCTCCCCTTTAGAAAGAGTTACGCTAGGTCGTAATAATGCGCTTTTACCCTTCATATCTCCATCCCCTTATGTACTCTTTACTACGTCAGTAACATAATTGAACAAAAGGCTTTTTTGCTGAAAAAATTTCGTGACTTGAATTATAGCACGAAACCAAGAAAGGGACAGGGACTGTGTGCAACCCCAACTCGACCATTTCAAGATGTTGCGATTACAATTTTGTCATGTCGCGCTTCGGCAATGTGCCTGGCAGCAACAACAACGGTCTCTGTCCGCACGTCCATTCCTATTGCTATTCGACAACTCTTCACCAAAACAAAAGACACGGTTGGAGATTGCACCCCACTGACTCAATGTCAGTCTTTCAATATTGAACATTTCCCTTTTCCCTCGTAGCATAATTCATCGATTACGGAATTGTGGTTGGCAGGTAGCCTCAACGCGTCGGTGGCTCGCGTCTTCTTCGAGTCCGGAAGAGAAAACTCGAAAAAAGCTGCAAAAGAAAGCAGAGAATGCCAAGTTGGTCATTAACAAGGCAAGGAAACAGCTCAAGAGAGCGCGTAATTCTCTAAGAATTCTGATGAATAATAGATCAAGGAGACAATACCAACACACGAAAACATTTATACAATTCCAAATTTCCTGACGTTTACAAGATTGGCATCCACGCCGTTTCTCGGCTATCTAATCATGAAGCACGATTATCAGTTTGCATTAGGTCTTTTTGCATTTGCTGGATTGACAGACTTGGTAAGTTTGGGACTCCCCACGTGTATCTGTGTGTGACTTACTAAAGTGTGGAAACAGTTGGATGGATTCATAGCTCGTCGATACAATCTAAAGACATTTATCGGGAGCATCATTGATCCTGCTGCTGATAAAGCACTGATGACGGTGATGACAGTGACATTGGCGGCACAGGAAGTTCTGCCCTGTAAGTTCAACAACAATGGATAATAATAGTAGATAGAAAGAATGACCCAAGAGTGGTGAATATAGTACCACTCGCAGTACTCATCCTGGGACGGGATGCTGGGCTTGTGCTCGCTGCTTTTTACTATCGGTACATTTCTCTGCCAAAACCAGTAAGTAAAATCTGAATTTCAAAATTTAGGGTTTTCCATTGCCGTTAATTGGGCTACACAAGAAAACGTTAGTCCGTTACTTTGACTTTTCGATACCTTCAGCAGAAGTTCGACCCACAATGATTAGTAAAGTCAATACTGCGCTTCAGCTTGTCTTGATGGGTGCTTCCCTTACATCGACTGCCCTGAGTCAACCTTCCCCAGAAATCATGACTGCTTTACAGTAAGTCTCTCTCTCTTTTCCTCTTCTTTGCTGTCAGTTAATGAACTCCCCTTTCAATCCAGATGGACTGTCGGTGGCACAACTATCTGGTCTGGCGCCAGCTATATTTATTCCAAGGACGCTGTGCGAATCCTTAATCACGATTGAGTCACACAAGAATACTCATTCTCTTTTGCTTGCATGCCTTCTCCTCTTCTTCCTCCTTCTTCTTTTCTTCCAACTCCAGGAAAAGAAAGTCACTCCTTTTGTTCGATTTCCTAATCTCAGTAAAAAGAAAAAGATACCGACACGGTTTGCATGCATTTCATTCTTTTTAACTGAGAGCCATATAACCTTCATTATTATCACATAAAATGACGAACCATTCTGAGGGTGTTCGAGTTGGTGAGCTTACTTTCATTGTCTCTCCTAATGAAGGTAGCTTATTCTATCTGTTGTTTATTGTAGCTGTAAGGCTACGACCCCTTGCAACGTCAAACGATCGTTGTATTCAAGCATGTGACAATACGATCACCATCTTACCTCACCAAAAAACCTATACCTTTGACGACGTTTTTGATACCAACTCGACTCAGGAACAGGTTTTCCAGCGGACCGCTTCTGATCTCATTGACCATTTGATGAACGGTAATCCAAGAATGGCCCATTCATCAGAGAGATAATGTTATCGCTTATACGTACGTTGTTGTCACGCAGGTTCCAATGCGACGATAATGACCTATGTGAGTTGTGTGTGAACAATAAAAGGTTGCAAATCTCCGCAATTAACGTACGGTGTGTCACACAGGGGCAAGCATGCTCTGGAAAATCATACACGATGGGTACAAAGGCTGTGGGTGACAACCATCCAAAACCCGAATTAGAAGGTTTGAACAAGGTTTAAAAAAGGGGAGTCTCTCTTACTGACGCTGATTATTAGGCCTTATTCCTCGAGCGGCTGCTGCACTCTTTAACCGTTTGCGACCAGAACAGCAGCATCCGCGACCGGCTTCGGGTTCTTTCGCGAACTTTCTGCGCTCGTCGCGGTCGTCACAGACGACGTCTTCTCGTCTTCGACCTGTTTCCATGATCGGTCCACCGCGACGAGGATCGACTCCCAACCTATCTGATAAATCGCCCCGGTATACCGTCAAAGTTTCGTTTATCGAGATTCGAGAAGACGACGACCATATATTCGATCTTCTTCATCCGGGCAGCTCGTCGCCTGTACTCGTCCGCAAAGAAGAGGATGGCAGTGTTTCTTGGGCAGGTATCAAAGAAATAGGCGTAGGTGGCATCGGTGACATTTTGAGGTAATTAACCACTCAAAGCTGACTACACACGCCAAACAAACTGATTGGCCGCCTGTTTGAAGATATCTGGAAACTGGATTGCGGAATCGAGCCTTATTATTAAAGAAACCCGCGAATGCCAAGGGATCGTCTCACATCGTGTTCACAATACAGCTCAGACAGGAAAAGTGGGTCAGTAATAGCAGCAGCCTATCGCCTTCGAAAATACCAATGCGACGGAAATCCTCTGCATCTCATAAAGCAACAATGAGTCGGCGCGTAAGTACTCTGAATGTCAAAGCCATGGTTGGCCAAATGGAAAAACAGGCTCGAAAGCAGCAACAGCAACAACAACAGCAGCAAGGGACTTCTTCAGATGAAGCAGAGGGTGAATGGGTCGTTCTTCATTCCAAACTTCACTTTGTCGATCTTGCCAGTCCCCCTATCCTCCGCACCAAGTCACTCAACTTCGATGGTAATAAGCGCACACTCGTCGCTCTCGGTAATGTCATAGCAGCGCTATCAGACCCTTCCAAAGACATCCTCGTCAACTACCACGATTCCAAGTTGACAGAGCTACTGCAGGATTCGCTACTACAACGGACTGTGCTGATTGCCTGCATCAGTCCTGCGCAGGCGGATCTGGATGCAACTCTAAAGACTTTGCAGTTTGTATGTCGCGCACGCAACATTCGACCTGTGTCCAATCCCGCCGAGTCTGAACGTTGGAAAACGAGTGACAATCCGATCTATCTACGTAGTGTGATTGCAAAGTTGTTGGCTGAGAGCATGGATCATCACAGTAACGACTCCACGTCGTCGTCGTCGTCGTCATTGTCGTCTTCCACAGACTCCCATCGTCCGCGAATATCGAGCTCAGCTAGAACAACCATCACGATCCCGGATGAGGGTGACAGTAATCAGCAGCTCGCTGATCTGCAGCGTCAAATCGAAGAGCTTCAGAACCAAGTGACAATGACTCGCGAACGCAACGAGTTTGTCGAAAAAGAACTTGGGGCAGCGCGTAGCCAAGCCGAGCAAACGCTTGCAGGTCGCATCGAGGCCTATGCGTCGCTCAAGGATGCTGAAAAGGAGTCGCTTGAGCAGCTCAAGACACGATTAGCGAACTATGTAAGGCAAAAACACGCCATTCGGCATCACATTGCAAAACTCGAGCAGCAGCTAGACGCAGCCATCGTGCACCAGCCTGATTTGGTATCCTTGAAGGAGTCCATCATGCAGCTCAAGACAGCAGGACCCATCATGACCACCGACGACGACGACAACTCCTCTGCTCTTGAACAACAACAACAGCAGACCATGAAAAAGCTAACTGACGAGATTCAAGAAAAGACAAGGCAAATTGAGGATTTGACGGCACGGCTCACGGAAGCCGAGAAGCTTTACAGTGAGCTACAGAGGCTTCGTGATTCACAAGCAGCTCAAATTAAATCCCTTGAGCAGATGCTCTCCAACGTTCGTAACGAACGCGAACAGCATCGGCAAATGTCGGATAAAGCGCTTCAAGGGCTCGCGCAACAGCTCCAAGAAAGCAAGCAGGACTTGATGGACGCACGGTCACAGAACAAGCAGCTTCGCGATCACATTTGGCAGCAGGAACAGGGCACACAGATCACCTTGCGGCTGAGACTGGAAGAGTTGGAAAGGGTCAAGCTTGAGCTCCAATCACTGCAGGTTGTCGAGGAAAAGCAGAACAGGATCATTTACACCCTGGAGCAAAAGCTGGACAAGGTCGAGCGTCTGGCGTGCATGCTGCGCGAGCAAGTCGCAGACAAGGACAAGCAGATTGCTAGCCTTGAACAAATCAATGCTCAGCAAGCCCAGCATGTACAAGAACTAGAGCAAAAGCTCGGCAGTATGTTGCGAGAGTTCTATGCATTGGACATGGAGCGTAAAACCTTGTTGATGATGGTCGATTATCTCGACAAGACGCTCAAGCAGCAGGATGACAAATTAGAGAGGGCGACAGAGGAGACGTCGAAACTGGAACATCTTTGCAAGACCAAAGAAGCAGAACATCGTGCTGTTTTGGAAAAGATTTCTGCAGAAAAGGATCAGTTACTGCAGGATGCCGCCGCGGGCCAAGAAGAGTTGGATAGGATGCGCAAAGAGTTGACAGAGCTACAAGATCAGAAGCTGCAGAGTGACATTGATGTGCAGCGAGCCAAGGCACTTGAAAGCCGCATCATCGAGCTGGATGAAGAGATAGAGGAGCTTACAAGGGAGCGAGATGAGCTGTTGGCCAAGGTACAAGATAAAGAGAAGCAATTGCGGGAAGCAGCACTGGACAGAAGAAGAAGTCGATCATCAGGATCAGACACATCAGCTATTGTTGCAGAGTTGGAAACCAAGGTTCAAGAGTTGCAGCGAGCAAGAAAGGAAGACCAGGAAGAGTTTGAGGCGCGGTTCGAGCGTGCGGTCGAGGATCTGGAGCGTACACGCAAGACAAGCCGAGAGCAGAGTCGTCTTATTGAATCCTTACAGACGCAACTCGAGGAAGCGGCTGCTATCTGTCACAAGCGAAAGTCAAGGCAGATCCAGACGTTGCAATTGCAAGAGCAAGCATTAACTGGTGGCAATCGTCATCATAATGAAAATGAGCAGCCCTTGCCTAGCCCTGATTTGCCGAGATCCATCAGCCTGCCGGGCACCAGCGCAAGAGAGGCCGAGCTGTTGCGGCGCCTGTATGACAAGGAGTCGCAGCTGCGAGCAAAGGATGCCACACTAGCTCTGATGGCGAGTACCCTGTCACAACTCCAGGACGAAAATCGAGAGGCACTGGATGCCATTCGTAAACGTTCTTCTGAAGTAGGATCCATCAACATTGAAGAGATGCTCAGCCGACCTGATGAATTGGCCGCAAAGATCAATCAACTCTTGGAAGACAATGCCCAACTGATTTCGCATGTCGATGACCTGGAAGGTCAGCTTGCGCAAACCAAGAGTCTTGAGTTGGAGATCATGCGACTCGCGTCAGTCAACACTCGCCTCGAGAAAGACATGGAACATCGGTCAAGCAGCGGCAGTATGGTGCAAAGCCAAAGTGCCTTCAGCATCATCAGTCGTGAGACCAGTCTGTCTACACCGCCACCGCGACGAGCGATGTCACCGCCTCCTCCTGGAGCAGTGTTGCACCGTAGCAAGATTCAGCGAGACTCGTTTTCAGGCACCTTCCCACGCATGAGAAAGTCCAACTCTCACCGGATAGCGCGAGAAGAAAGTGAGGACGACGTCAATACCAAACGCATGTCAGGCTGCTCCGTCCGTTCGGCTAGTCGATCACGTAATAACACTACTTCTTCTATTATTCCTCCACCTACTGCTCCACCCTCGAACCCGCTTCCATCTGTACCTTCTTCTGCTGCTGGTCTTCCTGCATCGCCGTCGTCTCCACATCCTTCACGATCCATGTCTTCACCTCTCCTGCTACACCGTCAAAACTCCTATCATACCTCCACATCTAGCATAGCCTCTGCAAGCGACATCACAATCGACAGCGAAAGTCTGACTTCGGAGCGCTACGAAAAAATCATCCGTGTCTTGCAGCGTAAAATTCGCGTCGCTGAATCCGATGTCCGAGCCCACCAAGACGTGATCAGCAAGCTTGAATCACAACTGTCGCGGTCCGAGGGTATGGTACGCGAAGTCAAGCGGCAACTGGATCTCTTGTCACGCGAGAAACAAGCATCCAGTCTTGAAATTCAAAACCTGAGAAGCCAGGTGACTCAAGCTCAGAGCGTCCAGCAATCAGTCATGGTAAAGTGGGCGGAAGAGCAAAAAGTGCTGCAGGAGCAACTGGAAAAGGAACGAAAGGCAAAAGAAAAAGCAGAAAAGGCACGGATCATCTTGGAAAACAGGATGGAAGAACTAATGACAAAGAAACACAAGTTTATGTGCTTCTAAATTGGTACTGTAAAATATAATCTGTTACTATTATTCCCCCTTTCCCAAAGCAAATTAAATATGATTATGATTGCTATGCGAATGGATGGATTCTATGAACGAGTTTATGCAGCAATCTGATTCCGTTTCTTGGCTTCATGGAAACGAGACAAGACAATCTGACACTTTGTCTCCTTGCATAAGTCACCCAAGCCCGATTTGGCGGGACCCATGCGGTCAAAGAACGTGAGACCTGCACCACGTTCGACGGCATCCAAGGGTACCTTAAAGTTCTCCAGCGGCGTGTCATCCGGAATTGGTTGGTTCGGCAAAACAAAGGCAGCCGTTGAATACTGGCCGTTGCGGTGAGTCAGGATCACCTTGTAAAAGTGAGTGGGTACAGCCACGTTGGGCGGGTTGCCAATGACTTGGTATTTGACGTAATATTTGCCATCGCTTTCTTGGTGGGGCAAATACAGTGGACCTGTAAACACGTAAACGTCCTGGAACGTCTTGGTTAATGATCGACAGAAGTTCTCCACGTGTGCCCAGTCTGAAAGAAAAGAAGCAATTATTATTATCAATGCATACACATAGAGCTGAGCAATAACTTACAGTCTCGATTGAATCCATCCCCAACTTGAGGAGCAATGTTGGTCAGATAAAAGGTCTCATTCATGGCTTCTTGATCAAATTTGACATCCGCTGCAGGAACCATGTGACCCCTGTCAAAGTTGCTCTTAAAGTAATCAGCCAAACGTGCTCTAAACTGTGGTGGGATATTGGGATCTTCCTGGAACGTCGACTTGATACGATCCACACCCTCCGCGCGCTGAAGTGATGCGGCTGTCAGGTGTTCTGCTACCCAGTTTGGATTGCGATCGCGGCGATTGTAAGATACAACATAGGCATTACGGTACAAAAGGTCATTGACAGGGCCTAAGAAATAAATTAAGCCAAGGTCCTTTCTTTCCGCGTCAGAAACGGCCGGAGGACGCTTACCAGGGAATCCGAAAGGTAGAATGGACTTCGCCTTTTCGACCTGATCAACGGTCCGTTGCTGTGCAGGTGGTGCCTGAGCAGGAACAGTTGGTGCGGTAGCAATGGCGGCCGGCCGAACAGCAGCGGGTTTCGAAGTAAACTTTTGGTAAGCTGCATACGAGATTGCACCGAGAGCTGCTCCACCGACTAAATAAGTAACCCGTTCAGCAACTGGTGTAGACATCGTGCTTTGATCGCAAATAATAAAAGGAAAAAGAAACAATGGGATGCGACTCCGACTTCCTTGTCCCTGTCTGCCCAGCCATCTTCTTTACCTGGCTTCTGTCGTCGACTTGCTTTACGGTATCATCAGCATCTTTTGTGCTCCCATCTAATTATTGCCAAATACAAAGAAGTTAGTGTGATGCGTATCGGAAACTGTACCATGACGCACACCACTATGATTTTTTCCTCCTAATAAGCGAGTCTCTTTGTAGCTTTCTGCCACAAATAGACTACCCGGCCTGAAACGTATTGCTTGTACAGGCAATAAATCATTAATTGAGGATGTGTGCTAGTTTGTTTATTAGGGCCATTGATAAATGTGTAAAAGAGAAAAAGAAAGAAATGCGTATGGGTGTAGTTTTTTTTTACAAGGTAGAAGTGTTATATGAAGTAGGAGCGTTACTATTATTTCGGAACCCAGGGATATGGCTGCTGCTGGGGAACGAAGCCCAGAAGAGGTGTGACCATCATTGGTTGTGCTGGCATCATTGGAAGGACCGGTAAACTCATCATGCTCAAATTGGCGTGTGGCTGCATATACGGTTGCTGTTGCTGCTGCATCACCATGGAATGATGTCCTAATGAGTAGGACGATTGCGAAGGTGCTGGCATGCTGGGTGTCGACATGCTTTGAGTTGGCGTGATATGATGGCTGCTGCGACGGATTTCAGCACGACGTCTAGCGTCGGTGCTCGATTGGTCATAGAAGTAACCAGCATTGCTGCTATGGGGTCGCCGATCAAGAAACTCACTCTTCCGCTGTTGTTGTTGTCGTGCCTTCATTGTCTCTGCTTGAAAACTGATGTTGTGTATGCCTCGTTCTGGTAATCTGGCAAGTAAACCGTCAATCTGAGCATGTGCGCTGTCGAATTTCTTTGGCGGTTGCTTCTTGAACTTGTACTGTTCTTGTTCTCTTTGAATCAAAAGGTCGATGCCAGACATGCTGAGTCGGTTGATATTATTGGATGATGATGACTTTTGATGACGAGTGGGTGTACTAGGACACATCATGGACTGCTGCATCATCATTGCCTGTAAATTTTGGTGATAACGCTGGTATTGCTGGGCCATTTGCTGTTGTTGGGCTTGAAGCTGCTGTTGCTGGTGTATTTGCCACCGATATAGCATATCCATTTCGGACATGGTGGATCGTCGACTGTGATCATTATTGGCTCCTTCCGGCATGGGTGTATTACGTATCGCTCGATCGGAATATTGGTCGTTATTGACTACGGTGTCACTTTCTGGACATCTTTTGCCACCACTTGCGCTAGTACTGCTGTTGCTGCTGCTCACCGGAGTGGCGGGCGTGAGTGGTCCGTTCACTTCCGATTCACTGGGTGACTCGTGTAACATTTCGTCTATGTCACCTAATGACCGCGAACGATGATGTATTGTGATGCCTTGCTCCAGTTGTCTTAATGTGGATGCTCGTCGTGCGTAAGTATTGTGTTCTTCGGATACTACTAGTGAAGGCCTGGGCGATTGTTTATTATTGTCGTCGGCTTCTAACGGAAGTTCGGGAAACACACACTTAAGTCAGATGCCTCTCATATTCCATGAACCAGGCACGTGGTTTTTCTTTCTGGCATACCTGATGTATCATCTTCATCATCGTCGCTTGGCTGCGGCGTCTTATGAAACTTTCGATTGTTGTCACGTAGCAATGGCGCGGATGGCGGTCGTTGAATGGAGATCGCTGCTAATTCCTTGGCTAAATCGATATCTTCAGAGGTGTTATCATCGTCGTCATCATCAGCTGACGAATGCGAACTGACTACAAAGCAAAACAACAAATACACATGTAAGTTTATAGAGTTTGCTGGAATTTGCTTGTGTTCCCCAAAAATCGGAGCAAGAAAAGAAGAGAAGTGGCAAGGTTTTTCCTCACTATATTTACCTGAAGCAGTTGTAATGGGTTGCTTCTTCTTTACAGGAGGTTGCGGACGATACTGGGTAATTGGAGCGCTTTTTCGTTGATCTGGACGTCTTCTTGTCATTGGCTGGATACGATTTTGCCTTTGCCTTGGATGCCGCTGCGGATATTGAACGCTTTCAAGCATTGCTTGCGAAATATGGGATTGATGGAAAATTACACTTTTGTTCCATGGTTCTGCTCCTGGTTCATCGCTGTCGGCTGTCTTTATAGCCTTTGCAAGTGCTAACCGAGAAAGGCTTACGGATACATTATCGACTGACATGATTGATAAAGTACGTAGAATGAGAAAAAAAAAAGAAGAAAAGAAAAAGAAAAGGAAGGAAAAGAATTGGTCAGACGCGTTGGCATTCTTTTTTTCTCTCTCTTACCTTTTTAACAAAAACGGCGGCCATTCAATAACAAAAATAACTTTTTACGTCGCAATTGAAATCACAATGAGAAGTCGCACAAAACCTGCATCTTTTGACGTCTTTTACTGCTGGGGCACCTTTGCAAATTTTTATCCGCAGAGGTATATCCCGTATTATGAACGTATCAAGCGGAAGAAAAACGAAATGAAAACCTTGTTATGCACCTGAATTCTTTGCTCTTGGCTGATTATAGGACAAGTAACCATCCTGGTCCCAAATATGCCGATGGGCCGAGTTGGTACGGACCAATGAACAGCCTGCATGCGTCTCTAACTGAAGAGAGACAGAGAGAAAAGGAAGCCTTGCATACCTGTTCAAAAATTACCCCATATCTTATCTATCAAGTGTCGTTTCATGTACATACAGATGCACAGTCAAACACATGAATTGCATTTGCTAGATTATCACCTTGGTAAAGATTAGAGACCATTTTATCATCGTTTACAGGAATGAATTAAATACCTAGCTCTTGTTTCAGCATACGCAACCTTTGATGAAAAAAGTCCGTTCTTCGGAAATGCATCCTGGGACATATCCAGCAAACAACTGAGGCACGGCTTCGTCTGAAATTTCGTACGACGCCCGACCCAGTCTTCGGACTTGCCTTATGGACAATATTGCGCGAAAACGCAAGGCTGACGATCTTGAAGAAGACGAAGATCATCATGAGACGAGTCGAAAACAACAAGTTACCAATGCCGATGTAACAATTAAAGAGACAACCCAAGACAGTACGCCTTCGCCGGTCCGTACAGCGTTCTTTTTTTCCCTCCGAGAGTTGCGCTTGATCTCAATGATGACCTCGTTATACTCTAGGACGAAGGCGCTAGAACTGAACAGCAGGTCGACAACAAACCATCAGCAAAATCTGAACCACCCGATCGACGAGAACCAGTTGTCCCGTTTGATAATCTCGTCCTACTGCATGTCGAAGCGACTTGCGACGAGAATTCCACCAACCCAGCTGCTATCCAGGTGTCCAAGGTAAATGATACGCTGCCATATGTCCATATGATACCGCACCCTTCTTTAACTCTCGGTATCGACTCAGGAAAATGCGGAAATAATAGGTAAGAGAAGAGTGCAGTCGTCATGCTCATATGGATGCTCAGTGATCGAGCGGATAGAGCTCTCCTTTGCCGTGTTGGAAGTGGCAGAGATGCGAGTGAAGCACAAGCGGAGGATTTTGGTTCGGCCAGAACGAACGCCACTTACGAGCTTTTGTTCACAAATCACAAATATCACATGGGATCAACTCGAAACGGCTGCGAGTCTCAAAGAAGCGATTCAGGAACTGGACCAGTATATCCGACAAGAGCTAAACGAAAATGAAAGGAAGAATTTTTGCTTTGTGACCCACGGTGGATGGGTGATGAGGATTCAGCTACCTCGAGAAGCGAGAGATAAAGGCTTCATGCTTCCAGACTATCTGGCTTCTTATCGTATGTTTGATTTGAAACAAGAGATCCAACGCTGGCAAATGCATCACCCAGATGTGACTCTTCGTTCTGCATCCCTGGCAGAGCTCTGTGAGGTCTTTCAAGTTCCACGCGCCGAGAATGAAGGCAGCAAGGGCTTGGACGCATGCATGACTGTCGCCAATATTGTACGGCATTTGACGAGCTTTCGTCACCCAGATGTGTTTGTTTACCCTATCGACTATGGTGCTGATCTGGCGCAGTTCAACAAGGAAGAGTCAAGTGTAATCCATCTGGCAGGACTACCCTCCGAAGTGACTCAAGGTGAACTGGAGGCCTGGTTCTCTTCAAACGGTCTGAGACCATTAACAACTTGGATGCTTCAGCCCCCTATGGATCATCATCAGTCATCGACGTCGTCCAGTGTGTCCGGGTTCGTCGTATTCCAGTCCCACGGCGACGCTGTCCGGGCGCTGGATCTCAATGGTCGTTGTTTCGGTGAAAGGTTAATCGAAGCGTCACCGAGCAGCGAACGCGTGATTGAAATAGCAGGCAACATTCTCGTGTCGTTCCCAGTGCAAGCAAACAGTCGACCATATTCACGTCCAGGTGATTGGAAATGTACTCAATGCGGCTTCTTAAATTATGCCTCGAGGCTGATCTGTTACAAGTGCGACGCCGAGTCGCCAAATCCTCCTCCTGCTGGTCTTATGTTTGGAGGAGACTGGTTCTGTCCAAACCCGAACTGTCGGTTCCGTAACTATTCGACACGCACACACTGCATGAAATGCTTTGTCCAGCGGCCTTCTCAACATCCACCCACTAGTACAGCAACAACGCCACGAACACCTCATCCTATCAATGCTTCATTGTCATTACCTCTACGGCCGGGCGATTGGTATTGCCCGAATCCGTCTTGTGGTTTTGCCAACTTTGCATCCAGACCGGAATGCTTCCGATGTTGTACACCTAACCCGAACGGATCACCCCATCATCACAGCCACTCCTACCAAGACTCAGCTTATGCAAGTTACAGCTCTGGATATCCGACAAAATATCGACCAGGTGATTGGTTTTGGCAAGTTTCTTCACTCTCATTGCTATCAAATGTAGGCTCTCTTTTGTATTAATGCGTCCTACTTGTAGCAACACATGCAGTGCACACAATTTCGCATCAAGGTACCAATGCGTAAAATGTAACGCAGCCAAACCGCATCAGGATCAACAGCTTTCGCCTTCTCCCACTTACCAGTCTGCAAGCAGTCCTACGAAAGTAAGTAGAGTGCCAACAAAAACGAAACATGTATCTCAGAAAGTTACTGATGCGGGAATCGGTTTTAGGTGACCACGCAGTCCGAGCATAACGGACAATAATAACTCACCTGTGTTGCTCGAGTATGAACGCAGACTTTCTGGTTAAGCAATATATTACATACTCTAATGTTGCGAACATGTGTACATCAAACAGAAGCGTCTACAGTCGCTAATAATAAGCTGCATAAACAGTAATATCCTTGATATGTAGGCCTTGTTAGACACATAGAGCTATAGTGATTATGAGGTCCATTCGGATAAACGAGTAACGCGACATTTTACTGCATCAATAACTGGATCCAGAACTGTAGTTATCTGTCCATTGTAATAACGCGTCTTTATGCATATTGCTATGTTACTATTTTTTTAAGATGACGTTGGCACTGTTCGCAAAGTCATTTGCGCCAACTGCAAAAATGAATTTGCAGTGAAGAAAATTAAAAAAGATATATCCTTTAGCAAGTACTTTACGTAAGACGGAAACCTTTTTTGCTTG
>JSYX01000269.1:0-36908 GCA_000787465.1 Thermomucor indicae-seudaticae
TTGGAACAATGCGACCATGAATGGGGCTTACTTGACTGGTTTGGCCAGGGAAGTGATGAGGTCGTTGGCTGGTTTCCCGACGACGCAGGACCATTTCTTTTTACCTCGTTCAACTGTGGAGCCCACCCAGGAGTTAGCTCGGGAAATCTTTCCGTGGGTCGACTACTGGCAGGACAGGATCCAGTCGGGATGCGTCGTTACCCTTCCCATCCTCTGTGGCTGCATTCCTTGTTCCAGGAACCGTTGTAGTTGGAATTCAAGAGGTGCTTGTTCGGTTTGGTCACCTTGCAATAATACAAAAGTTCATGTCGCCCAAACTCCGGATCTTCTGGAAGACACAGGTGATAGTAAATGCGAGGAAGAATTCAAGCGTAGCTTTCCATAGGACGTGCTTTAACGGCATTAAGAGAGATAAATTATCTATAACCTTTGTCGCATTCGACAGTGCTGCGAAAATATATATTAAAGGAACAAAGCCAAAGAAAAAACCTCGTAGTAAGCATGGCTGTACGTAACTATTGTTACAGCTAATAGGATAAGATTGGTTCCTTTCAAGAAAGTTTACCCCGCAGATGCGAGGTGTAAAGGTCTTGGTGTAAAATTTAGCTGGGATGTAAATGCGAATAGTTTAAGCATAAATCGCACTCGTGTTTGTCGTTACATACACGTAAACGTCGAGGATAAAGTTCTTTTGGCTGTAGCCTGAGAGGGTCAAAGTGGAGAAGTTTACTAGATGTAAAGCCTAGGTGTAAAATTCCTGGGTGTAAAGGTCTAGGTGTGAATTTTTTATAATTCGGTTTACACTGTGTAACACGACTTTTACACCCAGATTACACTTTTTCCCTCACCCATCTGGAAGCATGTTTCGCCGCAGGGATTACTGCGGTTTCCGCGGAAATTCAGACGAATTTTCGCGATGGTGGAAACCCAACTCTGTTTTATGCACAGTACGTAAAGACCTGCAGTTACAAACTGAGCGGAGCTTAGCAGACACAGTTGCCTTATAGAGGATCCAGCCCAGGGATCATAGAGCTTGCTCGCAGACAGTTAACAAATGTAACTGCAGCGCTAATTTTCCTGAACTTGAGTGTTTGACCTCTTGTTTAGGTCCGAAAAGCTAAACGACCTAGTCAATGCACGCGAACAAGAGGAGATTAGTCTCCAGATTTTGCTGAGCCAAAGGCGCAAGCGCCAATACGATGAAATGGCGCAATCACATGGCGAAGCATCGTCGGCAAGCCAGCCTAGCAAGCAAATCCGCTTGCCGCAAGCATGTATCATGGCCGTGATTAAGGCTAAGGCCGCAAACCTACACGCCCAATACAATAAGCTTGACCTGGTAACCCAAGCGTTCGTTTTGTAAGAACACACTGTACGCTGGCAGGTTTCGCTCTATGCTGTCTTACAGATCTCTGTCTGCCACATAGCTTGTCCCTGAATTCAGTATACAATATTTCCTTTGATATAGGCAAGTTTGCAGTTCTAGATAAGTTGGCCCTTGAGACGTTTAAACAGCGCAACGTCTTCGAAGACCCAAGCTTGGACCAGAATCAACAAATCATTAATCAAATCCAAGAACGCATCCCAGGTGATACTGATCAACGGGGTCCAGCACAAAGGAAGATGAAGAAGAAAGAGCGTACTCCAATGGAGCTTTATATGGAGTCTTGTATCTTGATTGCGATGGAGAAGACTGAGGAAGAAGTGAAATGCTACCGCATTTACAACCAGCTGTAAGCTTGCCCTTACCATTTCTGCCTTATCACATCTGCTTATTTAAAGATGGTGCAGGCTGACTACCTTCGCATTTCGCCAGGATATGTTCAATAGGTGGAAACAGATGTCTGAGCAAGACATCATTAACAAGTTCTTTTCTCCAATTTTGGAGATCATTTTTGAAGGCTCCGTGGCCAAGCTGAGATGGTAAGCTGAACAGAAATTGGCAAAGGAAGTTTAACAGACTGTTAAGCTCCATTTTTCAGGGGCGAAACCCAGAACACGGCTTCCAAAGAACTCGTAAAGCTTAGAAAATTGTATGACGATGAATGCCGAGGCGCGTTCAAGGTCGATATGAGACTAGTTCTTGAGCATGGCGACGACGACTACGATGTCTCTAACAGTAAATTCGCGAAGAATGGTGACGTTCAGCGTAAGAACGTCACAGAGAACATGAAGGTCATAGCCGAGGCCAAGATCATCCTGGATGACCTCGTCCGAAGGTGCCGTCTCGACTTTGAAGCAGCTAGGCGTTTAACCGTCGTCAACATGCAAGTCTGTGGTGAGTAAACTACTCCAGGTACACATACGTCTGTAAGCTGAACAACAATGATAGGCCTGAAGGCCAGACTCATAGCTCTCAAGCTGGAAGCTGCCGGCCAGGGCTACGTCGTAAAAGAGTACGGGCAAACGCTGAAGTTTCCAAGCTCAGTCAAAAAGATCCCGACCTTCTTCAAGGCAACGCTACCGCATCTCTATGTCCTCAAGGTACCCTTTTTTGTCGTAATCTAATAAAGCAAACACGGCTAACCGTCCGACATTATTTGCCAGAGACAGGCAGAAATCAACGCGGAGATACTCCGGGATGCGCTTAATGAAGATAGGAGTCCATTTGGTAGTCGTTCGCCGTCTCCGGAGGCAAGTTTCCTGAAAAGTACTTGGATGGGACCAGGCAAGAAAAAGTCTGTGCCGCCTATCCCGTCCGATCTATAAAGAAAGGATTTCATGCTTCTTCCTTTCCTTGATGTCAAGTATTACCTCACGGAAAATCTTCGTTTTCACGTACACCTCCACGTCACGTATAAAATGGCCATTGTCTCGTCTTGCACCTTTTGCTCTTTTTTTAAGACTTTTGAACTTGCACTTACGCATTGCCTCTTCGTGACACTACTAAAACTCGTTTTTCCCTCCAAGAAAGCAGCTTTCTTCGGAAGAACGTGTTGTCTTCGTTGGCCTTTGGCAACTCCGATTCACTTACGGAGGGATTGCGGAAGCCCGAAAAGTTAAGATCGTTCAACTGTGCGTGCAAAAAACTGTGGGACGCCTTGTCAAGTACTCAACAACCGAAACCCTGAAAAGGTCTGGAAGACCGCGCAAGGTCACAAAACGAAGATTGACCCTGTTTGGTCTCGTCTTTTGCGTCGGTTGCGTTCGAGTTTGCACCACATGTGAGTATGCCAATCTTGCTATCATTTGCCTAAACAGTTGTTATTATCGCGCAATCTTTCTTCCAGAACGCAAATGGCTTCTCCCACATGGCGTAGACATTTTGTTGAAATCCAGTATTCAGGAAGCAAAAGAAGCAGATTATGTTTATCTACGATGGAGAAAAAAATATACATTGTGTGCAATGAAAAAGTGGAATAAATGAACGACTAGTAAGATGCGGATCTATTGGGAGGGATTGTAAAAGCCAACGGAGCTCCAGTATTGCAGTTGTTTAGATAGTAAGTCGGCATCAAATGCGGGAGACTCGTTCAGGGTCGGTGTCGTCTTGATGGTCTCAGTTGTCACGAATTCTGGCAACACAAAGCCGGTACCAAAGCTTTTCTCGTAGAATCCCATCAAGCGGTATGCCGGGTTATCCTGATGCTTGGCAAGTTCTGCGACCCACTCTGCTGGACTGACAACGTCAAATTGCATGCCGCACTTCTTCATAGCGTCCAAAACGTCGTCCCAGCTAACCACGTGAGGGTTCACGATATGGAAGACTTGGTTGATCAGATCCTTGGCCGGCTTCTTGCTCGTCTTCAACATAATTTCGACGATACTGGCCGCGGCATAGTCAACAGGCAACCAATCAATGACATCTGATTTGAGAGCAGGCATCTAGTGCAGAACAGAGAAAAAAAAGAATGAATATGTTTCTGCCAAAATTCTGTTCCAGTTCAAAATAACTTGCTTACCTTGTGCAGCAGACTTCCACCACCGACGATCATCAAAGGATACTGTTCACTAGTGTTCCAAACGCCGTTCTTGGTGTCGCCACAAACTTGACCCATACGCTCCACAATGCACGGGAAGTCTGTCATGAATTGTCAAAAGCTGTCCCCACTATCTGCAAGAAAAAGGACATACTTACTCTTTTCACGCGTGAGATAGTCAAATAACTGTTCAACAATGTACTTCGACTGTGCATAACCCATGGGCATAGCCACATGCGGGTCCTGAGGCGGGATGGTTTCAGGGATCTTGGCGCCCATGGCAGCCGTGGCACTGACACTTGAGATGTGGTGGACATGCATAGGGTTCGTCTCACGATAAGCGAATTTCAGGAGCTGGTAGAGGCCTCGGATGCATTCCTTTTCAAAGTGCGTGACGGGTTGGTTAAAGTCGAGGAGCCAGGCGCACGCTTGGACGATGGTGACCTCCTGCTTGAGTCGATCGTACACGGCCTGTTCAAGGCCAAGGTTAGGCTTATGCCAGCCGTTCATAGGCAGCACCTCCAATTTTCCGGGCAAGTCAAGCAAAGCAGCGTCAAGCCGGCGGTCCTCAAACGTCTTGCGGAGACGACCCATGAGATGATCAGGCGACGAACCACGTACCATCGCATAAACCTTCTTGACCTTGTCGGACTGCAACAAGTCGCGCAACATGAACGAACCCAGAGACCCGGTCGCACCCGTCAACAGCACAACCTCCTGCCGATCCTCGGGGATATCTGTCGTCGTCGCAACACCAAAGTCTTGAGCGGCTCGTGCAAGGTATTCACGCAAGATCTCTTGGGTCTGCTCGTAGCGTTTCTCGACAGTGTTGCTATTCGCGGACTTGTCCCCCATAAGAGCCTGCGCCATCGATGAAGCGCTGGGGTTCTCGAAAATAAAGTTGTTGGATACTTCACCGAATCGGGCCGCAATACGGTTTCGCAGTTGGATCGCCAGCAATGAGTTCAGACCATAGTCAAAGAGAGACTCGCTCGCTTTCAGCGTAGACACGTCTTTCTGCAAGACTTCAGCAGCAGCTTGAAGCAAGAACTTTTCAGCGTCCTCCGTACTCTCGAACGACGTGGCTGTCGTGCTTGACGATGCAGGTCCCTCCAAAAAGTCGCGGTACATCTTGTCAACGGCTTCTTGATTTTCCCGGATAGCTTGCTTGCGTTTGACTGAGCCCTTGTCGGTGATCGGCAGATGCTTGTTCAACGGAAGAATGTAAACCATCTGTGGCATGATCGTACTGTGGTTCGGTGCGTTCTTGTTGGCTTCCTTGACAGCATCTTGCACTAAAAAAAATGCATGAGTCCACCTTTCGCTTGTCTCTGCTTCCTCAAAACTTACCGATCGCAATCATTTCAGCCGGTGTATGTTCCATGGCCCTTTCTACGTCGAGCTCAATAAGCGCGGCAGTACATTGGCGCTGCTCACCGATAACCGTGGCATACTTGATGATGGGGCAAGAGTTCAGAGCAAGTTCCATAGGAACAGGGTTGGTCTTTTCACCGTTTTCCCTTTCACAACAAGAAAAGACCCAATGAGTGTGACCTCCTGGGTTTGACACATTCATACAACATGAACTTACATGACAAGCGTGTCGTCTTTCCGACCAAGGTGGCGCCAATAACCTGAGTTTGGTGGTTCCTCCATAAACAGATCGTTTGTTGCATAATTGCCCTCCGGTGTATTGCCAACGCCAGTGGCCATAGTGGGTGAGTCGCCTCGGATCACAAGATGATAGACGCCCATTGCTTCGTCATAAGGCTCCCAAATCACGTAAGGCTCAACGATTGGTGCCGGCCGCAGCGTGAACCAGTACTTAAAGTCTCTGGATACGTTGTTGACGAAGACCCCACCAATTTCTGTGCATGAAAAAGTAGAACTGTAAGACAATGCTGTACGAAATAGATGTCGTAGGAAATTACCTGTGGTACCGTAGGCATTACGGACACAGATACCATGCTCATTGTAAAAGTTACCCGTTTCCATGCTCAAAGCAGCGCCACCAAAGCTAAAAAGTGTTCAGTTAGGGATTTCCTTTGAAGAGGGTACAAAAAACTCAATGAGAGAGCAACTTACACAATGTACTTGAGGCTCTGCAACACCTCGTATTGGTTCGTCTGCTTCACGTAAGGAACCATTTGCTCAAGAATGACTGGCGGCGAATACATGCGCGTAGCCTTCTGAGACGTAATAGCGGCAAAGATCTGCTTGGGCGACGGTGGAAGATGTGTGAAAAAGATGTTGCTTGCACCGACGAATACGGATGAAAATTGTGTAAAGAAGCCAAAGACGTGGAAACTAGAGGCAGTGGGTTATGAGCAATCCCGAAACTTTGCCGCAGGGTACATGACAACTTACAGTGGCAAGCATGTCAGAACGATATCGTCAGCTTTCATCACATTTTCTGGAGAATACGCCGTAATACTGTCACTGAAGCTCGAAGCCATGTTGAAGAGGTATCGGTTGCTCAAACGGATAGGCTTGGGGAATGACGTCGTACCCGAGCTTTTGGATGAAGTCAGCCGACAATTCAACACAAACGGGACATGTTTCGTTTTTACCTGTGAATAATCAAGGCGATCTTTTCATAGTCTTCCTCGGTATACACGCGATCCAGAATCTTGTCGGCGTCTGGGTTACGAGGCTTTTGCAGCATTGCATTAAAGTCAAACGCAGGCAAAATCAAGTAGCTTCCATTGGTTTGTGCAGAACAGCTTTTCGCCATTTCTTGATACTTTTCGGAGGCCAAAAGGAACTTGGAGTTCGTCTTCTCGAGCAGGTTCACATTGGCGGCTTCGGAATTGCGTGGAGAGAGTGCCATCAAGACTCGCCGAAGCTTTAGAGCTGCAACCATCGCCACAAAGTAGTCCACATTGTGGTCGGCCAAAAGCGCAATCGAATCGATGTTTTCGACATGCGGAGCCCATTCGCAGGCAAGGTTCGTTGCCATCCGGTCCACTTGTTCATACGTGAGAGTGTTGTACGTGCTGAGATCAGTGGCGGATGCCTGATACCGGGCAAGGACTCGAGAGCCGAAGCGACTCGCTTGGTATTCGAACAAATTGATAAAGGCATGGTGCTTGGTATACTCGCTGGTCATCTTGGGAATCATGCAAGCAGAGAAAGAAAAAGGACGTATTCGAGCAATGGGGATCGCTTTGAGTCAGTCTTACAGCCCGTTTTATATAATGTCGTAGGGCATCAACGGATTCCCTTCCATCCGCTTTAAATATATTGCCGGCCCTTCTTGAAATTTTGTCCGGAAAAGCCAAATTTACTGTTTATGTCAATTCAGGGCGCCATTTCAAATCAAAGAAATGTAAATATCAGAAATAATTGCAGCACGGAAAATCTCGCTATGATAGTCCATTTCGCCCACTTTGTTACTGGCGGGATATCCCCACATAGGCCGGATATTCCCACATATCTGGACGATGCACTTTTTGGTGGATAACTCCTTTAAGGGTTCATTTTCGGCGCCTGCCGATCGAAATTATCATGTAGCACAGACATTTCTACTCGGATGGTTACACAAGGCGATCCTGCTTGTTCCTGAGACGCGTCTTGCTTCTCCAACATTTTGTATAGAGCGCGCGTGTCTAGTCTGCTTCTACTGTCTGTTTTTTCCCACCAATTTGCCGCTCACAAGCAAAGTTAGAGGAACTGCGGTGCACGGCGGCAAGAAGGGAAAACAAGGAGAACGGAGAAATAAAGCATTCCGAAGGTTTTCCCACATGTACAGCAATGCTTCTTTTACCCAAGAGACAGGAACAAGACACGGCAGTTCCGACTGCGCAACCTTTACCCGAAGAGATGATTGTTAACTGCAACATTGGGTAAATGACCGTTTTCGATCTCAGCCAGATCTGGCACAGCAATCCCCTGGGACTCGTGTGGAAGAAAAATGTTTTTCCTTGCATATAGCCATCAGCGTAAAAAGGTTTGCTACCATGCATTGTCCATGTGTCTTAAAGTTTGGGTGGCCACCGCTCATTGCTGTGCTTACATCCTTCTGCTAAAGTTTAGCTTCACGTGATTCGTCATTCGGAGCTTTTTTTACGCGAGAGAAGGAAATCGAAACCAACAGCCTTGGCATTTTTCAGACGACGTCATATAGCATTACGATACCCGGCATTTGTTACCTTGTCTGCGGATATGAGGACAGCATTTCTCCGTAAAGTGAACTAGTTGCCCCCTTTTTACCAATATGTTGAATGACAACTTTCGGGTCGGTCCGTTCACAGCTCTCAATATCTCTCTTTCTTTCAAAGTCTTTATATATTTTTTAAAGCAAAACTGTACGATTGGGGCTCATGCTTTGGAGTCTTCATGATCGTATTGAATATAGTCCTGCCGATGTCGATGCGTAAACCTTTTGCCTTCACTGCGCCGATACGTATCCTGGATCAGATTGTAAAAGAACCGATAATAGAACAGCAGATTATCATAACGGCCGTCCTCATATCCTCCTTCATACGCCTCATCGTATTCCCGATAAAGATAGTAAATGGCCTCGATCGTCGCAAGGTGATGCTCGCTGAGATTCTGGTATCGCCAAAAATGGGTTTTTCGTGGCGCGATCGTCACTTTCCGCACTGATTTCAGCGCTGGCGTCTCGCGCACGATCTTGTTCGCCTGTTTCCAAGTACCGTCAATCACAATCACTCGGTCAAACGAGTCTCGAGGTATTTCTTCCAGACGTTTGGCGTCCTGTATAAGACACAACACAATTAGACCTCATCATCCTAAAGTTCGATTCTCATTTTTTCCCATTCGCATACATTGCCTGGAAACAGTAGAACCGCGCGCTCCGGATGTTCAAGTTCCGGCATGTCCTGCCACGAATAGATATCCACATCTTCGTGCGCAATCACTCTTGCATGTACTGCAGTCGATTTACCGTCCAGCTCTTGCTGGTGCTTGATACTAATCGGGGCCAAGTCAGCGCGGATATATCAACAGAACGTAGCTCTGGGCTTACATGCTCAGGTGAACTGGTAATTTCACAAACGGAACCTTTGACCGATCCATTCCGACGACATCAAAGCAACGATAGCAGAAATATTTTACAGTCTTTTGACATTTTTCACATTTTGTCCGTTCTTTAATCGTATACAGAATGCTGTCGTCAGCAATCTGCAGGTCTGAAAAAGGCGAGGACCGATGCTGCTTCACATTCTCGGTTTCCTCTTGATTCGATCGCTTTTGAGGGAGGCCGCTGTATTCGTCTGCAACTTTTTGTGAATGTCACGTGTAAACGATCAGACTTGGATCTTCAACCGCCTTTCTTACCACTTTCAGCCATTTTTCCCTCTCTGTAACCGAGCCTAGTTTGCTCAGGCAGGACTACCATCGTGACTCCATCAGCCAATCAAATACCTTCATTTTAGCGGTAAGGCAAGCAGTCCACTGGGCCGAAAGCGCACACGCTTTGAATAACTTAAAATCATGTTTGCCCTGAGCACGATTCGATCACGATCACTGTCACCCGCTTTAATATCTCTCAGCGCTCGAAAATCATTTACAGGCAAGCTTGATTCAACGTCGACATTTTGAAGGAAATGATTGACCCTCGAAGGTAGCAACAACGTCGTCGTCCACTACTGCTAGCTCTTCGCTTTCAGATCCTGACAAAAAGCCTCATAATAAGCTCGGCGCAGCAGCAGCCGCTGCGGCTGTGGCAAATCCTTTAAAGAAGAATGACACATTGGAAAACGGTAAACGCAATCATGCTGCATGCGGACAGTTAACTAGCGAATGAAACTCACTATCAAAGAAAATAATAAAGCAGAAGCAAAAAAGAAGGAACAAGGATACGTTTACGGGACATATCATTGGACTTTGGAACGCGCTTCAGCCGTTGCTCTGATACCGCTTATTAGCACGCAGTTTGTGTACGGCGCACATTCGATCTGCGACGGTTTACTCGGAGTCGTCTTACCATACCACATCTACCTTGGATTCGACTCTTGTATAACGGATTACATTCCAAAGCGAGTATATTCTCGTCTTCATCGAGCGGCAAATTGGACTTTGATGGGGACAACAGGCTTAGTCATGTGGGGATGCTTCGAATTTAACACGAACGACATTGGATTGACTGAACTTGTCCAGCGGCTTTGGACCGCTTAATTGCTCCCTTTATAGAAGAACCATTTGTACTACTAACTAATAGACGCATTGGAAAAGAAATATAGATCTCCTAGGAGAAGAACATGTCATCGAACGTTGGCTTCTTCTGCTCCTTGGAATTTTCGCCCACATCCTTGGAAGAGACGCTAAAGATATCGTCGAACGTACTCGAGGAGGGTTTGTTCTGCTGTGCTGGACCACTTGGGCTACCAAATAAGGAGTGGAGATCGTCTTTTACAGATCCTGTCCCGGATGCGGTAACTGGAGTGTCACTTGGCTCTTCAAAAGCAGAAATGTCAAATCCGTATTTTGCTACAGATTTGGCTTGAGATGGAGAAAGAGCTTGTTTCTGAGACAGCGAAGGCGATGTAGTGGATTGGATAATGGGTGACTTCGTTTGGGTTACAGAGGTGTTGCTAATCGACGGAAACGGGTGGACAGATGCTTGACTGGACGGCCTAGGCGAGGCGATTTCATTGTCTTTCGGTTCATTGCTTACGGGAGACTGGAAATTGCTTTCCATAGTTGAAAGATCAGGGAATTTGGCTTCTATCTCGTTTATATCGACATTAGGAGTTGTTGACCGTGCTTGCTTGTTGGAAACCGCTTCCTCTTTCGGTCTATTTAACGACATTGCTGGAGAAGACATTGTGGAATCCCTTTTGTCGCCTTTCAGTCCTGAGAACGGATCCGAAGACTTCTCTTGAGGGGAGCTGACTCCAATTGAAGAGTCTGTACTAGCCACGGACTCTGGTCTACGGTGTAAAACATCAGTTCCGCCGAAAAGATCATTCAAAGGTGCATTAGATAGGCTGAACAGATCACCAGATGTCGAAGGTGAGGGTTCTGATGGCTTATCGCTGCGGATTTGCTGGAGTTGTTGCTGTGCACTCTCTGCTCGCTGTTTGTAGTGCTTTGCTTCCTGTTTGTACATCATCAACTCTCGAGACAGTTCTTCTTTCTTCCGCTTTTCCTCTTCAAGTTGACGTTCAGCTTCCGACGCCGCACGCTTCAAGGCTTCCAACGCTTCCTTTTCACGCTGAACAGTCTCCTGTAGTTCTTTAACAGCCCGCGCCTCTGCCTCATATTGAGCACGAAGCTGGGCAGAACGATCCATCTGCACACGGCTTTCAGCCCTTATTGCTGACAAGTTTGCCTCCAATTCAGATCGCTGCGCATTGAGTGACAATAGCTCAAGCTGGTTGCCTGTGAATGTAGGTTGCTGATACGCCGCAGTAGGTTGCTGTTGGTTGCCTGTGAATGTAGGCTGTTGATACGTTGCAGTAGGCTGCTGCACAGTGTCTTTAACAAGTCTGTCAGATCAAGTACGGAACGAGGATACAAAGAAAAACTCACCAGTTCCAGTATCTCCTAGTCCCAACAAATCAACGGACTGAGTCGTTAGTTTGCTGTTTAACATATTCGTAGGCTGACGAGACAAGCCTTGCGAAAGTTCCATTTCAGATTTCAGTGGACAAGGGCACAGAGTGTAATAGACATACCAACTTGAGGTATCCCATATAACGTCGGCGGTATCTGACCGCCTGCCATGCGTCTGTTAACCAGATGCATTGCTACTGCAAATTGTCGTTCGTCTAACTGTCCCGTCTGGTTCGTGTCAGCCAAATCCCAGATCTGAGCAAGATCTTGTTCTGGTAACTTTGAATGACGGAAGAAGTGTACTGCATCGGCACCTGTGACGAGCCAATTTCGCTCGTAATTCATGCGTGCTAATCGGACCCGTTTCTTGCCTTACCTGTAATGTAGCCCGTTTTATTGGTATCTAACTGTTCAAAGAACGCCTTGTATCTTGCGTACTCTTCAGGTGAGATATCCAGATCCCCGCGGTTCGCCTGGTGGGATTGGTGTCCAGTAAACGCAGTAGGCGAGCCGGTTGTTTGCCGCTGGATTGTAGGCGATCTAGCCATTTTAGAAATGACGGGCGACATGATTCGTCCAGAAGCAGCAGCTGCATAAATGGCGGCTGGCAGTGAAGAAGGCAGTGGCTGATTGCTCATGGCTCGGGAAATGTAATGCATAGCGATGATAAACTCGGTCTGATTAAGAGTGCCTGATTTACGCGTATCCGCCAATGCCCAGATGTTGTGAAGGATGCCTGAAGGCAAATTGGAGCGCAAGAATATTTCCTTGGCCTTTTCACCTGCAGCCAAAAAATAGTTACGTCAGACTGTCTATTATCATCTGGATAGTCAATGTAACAAACCAGATAGTACGCCGTCCACTGGTCCTGAAGACTGGAAAATGCTAATGTACTTGTTTCTTTCTTCCGGAGTAATCGTATCTCCACCAAGTGATCCAACTGACAAGCTTGGACTCGGAGGCGCAGGCGATGCCGACCTTACAGGATCCTGCCTATTTGGTGGCAGGGGCGGCTGAACGTGGATGCCTTTGAAGTAGGGTAAGGGGACTACGAATGTTGAACAAGTCAGCATCCGCAATCACAATGTCATCCACACACGTCGCCTAACTCCACCCTTTTTCAATTTTACCCACCTACCCGAAGTCGTTATCACAGGGCTTTCTGGCACTTTGCCGTTTTGTGCACAGGCTATCATTTTCAGGGCAACACAGAACTCATAGTCCGTTAAGAACCCCTTCTTGTCTGTATCTGCTGCGTCCCATATCTAAACCACATTGTCAATGCATCAGTCACTCGTGAACAGAGTTGTCACTGCTTGCCTGATTCAGAATGTTGACGGGAACTTCAGACTTTTTAAAGAATTCCATCGCTTCATCCTTCAGCAGTATGCCTTTGCGTTCAGTGTCCGCAGCTTTAAATAGTTCTTCATAAGGTTGTCTGTCCTGAGCACTTAGCATCGTCTTCCAGGGATAACCTTCAAGCCAAGCGTGAATTCCGAGCTTTTCTTGTCGCAAATAACTATTGATTACCTGGAGCATGGCTGGAATTGCCTTGCATTACGAAGATCAAAGATGTGCAAGAGAGGGCAGAAAGCAACTCCGATATCAATACCCGTGTTCACGTTCACGAGGCCCTCCACCTCCATGCAAAAGTTTAACGAGCTCCCCTTAACCGATGCATATTGACTTTTTGAACTTAATCTACTTGGTACAAGAAACCTTACGTGGCACAAACATGAAAATAGAACAACATTATTTTATAATGACCCATCATTGCAACAGCTTTCATAAGATGCTTGCTATGAAGAGGAGGGGGACATTCTGATATCCGAACGGCTAAAGAAAGATACAGCTGTATTGTACAAACGCTGCTGCTCATCTAATGCTTTCATTTGCTTAAACAGTCTAGCGGCTTGATTGAACCACTTACCCTGTTGGATTCGTTGAGCAAGCCATACTGCAAATGTAATATTTCCAGACATTTTTTTATGGATTTGAAGAGGCAATCAAATGACATGCGAAAGCTCGTATGAAACAGGATGACGCGACCATTGCTTCATCAACACAAGACATATAAAAAAAATACTTGGCCAGACCTGTATTTGCTTGCTTCTTTCAGTTTCTATTCTCTCACAAAACATGGCGCGCATCGAGCTTTTACAAAAGATAGCCAACCTTTTGGTTTATGTGTACTTTGTCACAACGACAGGCTATTATTTGCTAAGCAAAGACAGAATTGCAGATGTATTTGCAGGATATCAAACGTAAGTATCATGCGTGCATTCACTCCGAGGTCCAAGAATACTAACGATAACGTTGCGAAATACAAAAAGCTACTTTGATCCTGGCAAGTTTTCTCGAGCGACTCGTAAGACGCCTTTCATTAAGTGATTGACCACAATAGCCCGATGGATATTTGTCCTTTGGCCCGTGATCCATCTTTTCCTGGGAGCGTTTATCATTTATCAATGGTTTGATCCGGCGCATGACGCCGCCATTAACGGTGTTGGATGGCATTTTATCATTGCGGCACTGTTGAATTCGTTATGGCTCAGTCTGCTGGTATGTTACCTTGTTCCAACAGCGTTTCCCTTTTTTTTCCTAAAAGGCAATATTTCAAGGAAAACCATCACAGTATTCTGGCCTTTCTAGTGAGCTTGTTGCTTGTGGCCAGCGTCTCGATTATTTTCTGCAAGTATCCCCGAACATTGCCAAGCATTTTGTTCTAAAGCGTTGGTTTTATATAGATAACTTGGAGAAGGACTATCCATCGCAATCGTGGGCCGACAAGCTCTTTATGCACGCTCCGTTTTCTCTCTGGCATGGATTCACCGTCTTCTTGGCCGTCGTGAACGCCTTTGTGGCCTTCACCAAAGTCAGAAAAGACGTGACCGACGCCATCTTGCCGCCCAACGTCTTTCATCTCATCCTGGTGTATATTGCTCTGGTCTTCCTTACACTGACTTCGATCGGCTACGTCCAGTACAAACATGACCGCGGTGATCTGACTTCGGCTTGGGTGATTGCGCTTGGCTTATGGGCTGTCTTTGACCAGGTATGTCCATCTCAAACAAAAAGACAATCAACGTTCACTCACTCCTAACGCTTGCTTTCTACTAGCAACCATTCGCGGCGATCCATTGGCCAACCTTGGCAGCTGCCTTACTGACAACCCTGTATCCATTCAAAGTATGTCCTACATCTTCGTTTCTTTACCGACGACAGTTTTTGCTCACACCTTTTTTTAGCCTTATATTTACAGGTTGTTGGGAATACAGACAACTGGTACCGAGACTACCCCGTTGCTGTCAACCTAAGGCCCCCTAAACTCTACTTCATACTTACCTTATCTGTGCTTCCATCAATAAACTTGCTCAACTACCGGATAATTATTTACGCGTTACCGTCACAGAGGCTGGGAGAGAAAAGAACGTCTGCTAAACGCGACTGTAATCTCTTTGCTTCACACAAACAAGCAGCTGCTGCTGAAGACTAAAGCGGGCGTTTGGATGTTGTCCCCCCCTGTCCAAGCACAGCGGTAGTCGGGTAGTAGCTGCTTACGGTTTCCCGGCCAAGGATAGTAGAGAAGAGCGTCGCTCTACATGTCTTGCCAGCCGAGAGGGATCTTGATCGGAAACCTAGAACATCATTGAACCTCGGTAGACCCAGTGTCCGGCAGTTTAAGGCGCAGGGACAGATACAGGTTCGACATTCCCCTCTCTCTCCAATCTACCCAATCCTTTCTTTTGAAATTCAAAGAGTTTTGTATTCTGGCATTCCATTGCACAGAGAGAAATAGACAGATTCTTTTTTTTTTTTACAAATGGACTTTGCGCGCTAATTCGCTCATCATGTTGAGTAGGTCTTGAATTGTAAATTCTAAATGTACACGGGCATCCGGGTAGCACTTTTGGATGAGGTCTTCCATCTTTTCATGTTGCTGAATAAATTCTTCTTGAATACCGCGCCAAACCACTTGTAACAGACCCTCTTCTTCAGAAAAGTGCTTGTCTACGCGTTTATACAATTGCTCCAAGGATTTCTTAACCTAAAGAGGATATCGGCATTAACCGAGAGCACAGCCCTGCTTATCTTTTCGAACCCACCTCCTTTGCTGGATACATGGCAATCACCTTGCGTAGCTGGGTCTTGTTGTAATTCATATGGAACTGAACTTCTTCAGGCGTGCTTGTGTGCATCAAGTTTTCAACACCTTCAAAGAATTCCTACAGACGAAATCAGTCAGTCATCCGCGTGAATCCCTTAGGACTGATGGATTAGGGACTCACCAAAAGTTTGCCAAGCGGCCGTCGTATAACCACTTTAATGTATGCATTCAAGCTCGTGTCGTATTGATTCTTGGCGTATTTGATCCACTTGTCAAGCACATGGAGCTTGTTGGAGCGCAGTTCGTGGTGAAAATGATGCATGTTTTCTGGGTACCATGTCATAAGAAAAGACTCTCTCTCCTACATTGGATCATTGCTGCTTACCAATATACATAATATTGGCATTAAGCTGTTCTTTGTCGTCGCCTGTCTGATCCGTTTCTTTTGCAATCGTATCTAAGCTCGACATCATGGCATTGATAATCTTTTCGTACGCGTCGTTGACGGCTTGTCTCGTCTGAGACTCTGCCTCTATGTTATGGGCAGCCACTTCAAGCCGAAGCGCGAAAAGCTGTGTGTTGCATAATTAAATAATACCCTTTTATCCACGTTATCAAGAACATAGCACTTACTGGAAACGTTCGGAAAAACGTCAGAATGCCGTGGCGCTTTTTCGTGCTTACTTTGGTGTCCTCAATGACCTTGAGTTGGTCACTCTACGAGGATAATCCAATCAGTACACTCAAGTATCAGCCGAAAGCCCCGTTTGCCATCCATTTACACACCACGAAACGCCCAAACATGCGCTCCAGACGCTGCATCAAGGAGTCGCAAAGCCGCAAAAGAAATTCTTGATCGGATCCTTTCCATTTATCGCTCTGAAACTCGACTGCCGCCATCATGCTCACCGCTTGCCTATCTCAACATGAAAAGGAAAAGCATGAGATGATGCAGGCACCCAGTGTATCAGAGGTTACTTGCGTTGGATCGGCTTTGACGCCATATTCGATTAAATTAACTATACTCGGTTCAAGCGTCTCAAACATCATTTCCATCCAATCCCTATAGTTCATTGTCATTACTGTCCCGGTCAAGTCAGCGCGATGCAAATCACACCTACAATATCTTTTTGGACATTTTGATATCTCTCAACTTTTCGCGGCGCGCATACAGCTCGTCAGGATTAGGTATCTGCGAATAAACAGGGCCTCGCTCCAAAAAGGATTTTGGAGCGTCTTGTGAATACTGAAACAGATCACACATAAAGTTTTGCTCTCGAGAAACCAGCATGGCGCTTTGTGCCATGAGCTGTGCAAACGACTATTTTCAGATAGTTAGATGATCACCTCTAATTAATCAGTCATTCAACTTACGTCGTCGGCAGCGCGTTCGTCTTCATCCATGCTGTTACGACCGGCGCCGCTTCCACTGCCCATAACACCCTCAACAGAGCCACGAAGCATTTGGCGATACCGGTGCGCCCTGGATTCTTCATTACGGAGACTAGCACCATATGCCAACGCTCTGACCGGACGCGATTCCTCATGCTTAAAAACTTGTCTTGCCAGTCAATCTCTCTTTTCCCTCCCTTTATCTTTACCAGTCTCTCACTTACTGTAATCCAGCTCGTCTGATCCACGGTTGCGTAGCGTTGTATAGAACGGCCGCACAGCGTCCATAAGCTCTCTTATATCTTGCTCATACAAAGGAGACATTGTTTGCGCGTAATGGCGCTGCAACTCATTATACATGCGAGGCTCCATCTCCTTTTCCCACAACGCAAATCCACTGTACTTGATTAAATTATCCTCAATCGACCTGTGCGGACCGGCAGTAATGGCATTCTGTTTCCGTGACGACGTCGGCGAAGATCGGTTGCGACTCTCGGCATAGTGTTGTGCTTGGTCTTCAAACTGTTTCTTCAAATGCTCGAATATCCTCGTACTGAATGAATTGCTATGACGATTGTACAGCTCCAACCGCTCTTGCACCGCTTTCATGCCCTGCAGACCGCCATCCAGCTTGATCTTTAGCGTTCTTTGCAGCTTTTCGGCTGCGGCTTGAATCTGCTTCACATCCTCGGCAGTATCCATCGGGTCAAACTTTAGACTATCAAGACAGGACCGGGGGACAGTGATGCTACTCTAAAAGATTGATTAGCTGACTGTCTCATACATGTAATACATACACTCTTCACTCACTAGAAGGTGATCCAGCTCGGATATTAGGCTTTGCTGATTTTGTGCCAAAATTTGAAGTCCTCTATTTTGCGTCTCGATTTCATGAATGTCATCACCCATACTCTAAAGAAACCAGGCTGATGAGCAATGCGCCATAAAGGCATAATAATCCAGTACCACCCACGTTCAGTTCAGCACTATAAAGAAGCAACCAACTCTCCATACTGTCGAGCTCCATCAATGCTCGGTCAATCTGTTCTACCACCGATCGGACACGTTCATCCGATTGTATAATCGCATGAACGTTGGCCTTTTAATATTTCGTCAATATCACAGACCCCATGTACCGAAGCAACAACCGTTACTTACTGCTTCAAGTGCGTGAAGCTCGTTCAGCAACCTCTTTTCCAGTGCTGCCGCGTTGCCGCTTGCTTTCCAATTGAAATCCGTCAGCAGTTCTTCCACATTCATCAGAGAAGCCTTTTCAGCCAACTTGTCCTGCATTTGAGCTATCTCACGAAGCCTGTCTGCAACAATAACAGCCTCGTTAATGCACATCCGGCACTTTTGTCAAGCTATCAGTGAACCAACCTTTCTCCTCTTGAGCCTTTTTCTCGCGCTTTTCTCTTTCTCGTCGAATCTCACGCATTCGCTCGCGTTCACGGCGTTCCTCTCGCTCCTGTTCGCGAGGATCATCGATGGATGTTGCGGGAGTTTTTACTTGCATCCCCCAAAAAAGAGAAACGTTATCTACTGTTCTCTGCTTTCCCGCAATTGCCTTTTTTTCTTTACCTGACAGTGGAGCAGACCGGTTGGTTACGCGATCCATTGGGGTGACCGGTGGCCTAGGGGAGGATGGAGGTGGAGGCGAGGCATAGGGCCGTTCGGACGATTTAGAAGACATGACAAGTTGTAGTGGTGCCCGGGATTCGTCGGTCAAGGAAGTTGGAGACAGAGTGGCTGTAGGAGCGGCAGTGGATGAAGGTGAAGATGGCATTGGCGGGGACATGGGCGACTGAGCCAGATCTATCGAGAAGAGCTCTAAGAAAAGAAAGGATATATATGTAAAACGACGTTTTTTAAATTCATACATCGAACGAGATGGCTTTCGTCAACATTGACCAACCGAGGTGCTTTGCCCAAGAAACGCTGACAAGCCTGATTTGGACAACAGTGAGCCAAAAGGTCCATATCGCATGCTGATGATCGTCTCTACTTTACGTCGACCACATTGGCTAGAAACACGAGCTTGTCTCGCGGCCGTTCCACGGCCCATACATAAGTCTTGTTCAAAGTCATTGAGAATTGATTGGCCTAACAGTCGAGTATTATTATTTGAGGGCAAGCATAAACGTCTTCTTTTGATGCTCGTTCGCCATACATCAATGACTTCAGCCTGTTTAATATCATCCAGCGACCACGTTTTGCCGATAGCAAAGGCGCCATTTTGATTACGTTTTGTTTTATATAGCCGAATCTTGTTGCGTTTCTCTAATAGCAGGATTTGCACCCTCTTTTCGGTAAAACAACTAGAAATTCCATATAGAAAGGCATATTTAAAACTTACGAGTTAAACACAAGTATCTCGGTTTTCCAACTATCTGCGGTGCTTTCGTGTTGGCTCCCTTTGGTGATGGTTCGGCTTGTTTTACATCCTCAAAGACTTTGAGATGGATGAGCAATCTCTCGGCCGCACCTGCCCCATGGAAGCCGTCAGTATACGGTAGTCCTAGCGGAGAGCTAGCCCCACGTACCACCAGCGTCTGGTGAAAATAGACTGTCAATGATGGCCTGCCGCACTGGATCGGATGGCATACTGTCGCTTTCGCGGCAAAGCTTAATGGGCATCCACCGAAAGTTTAAATGCAGAATTGAGCGCTGAGATCGAAAAGTGTCTCGCTCACCGAAGAAGCACTCTGAAGCAAGTTCAGGAACAATCATTGTTCGACTAAAAAACGTCTCGATTTATCACAGCTTTCTGGATAAGCTGCCATATTGAAGTTACTTGTCAAGACAAGAACGAAAGTTGGCAGCCATAGAGGCCTTAGCCATCTCAACTCGCTTTACTAAACGGCAATCGTTGCATTATTTCAATCATCAACCGCTGGATGAATGCGTTCTAACATGGAGCAGCTCTACGTGCTGTTGATGAGCTGTCATCAACAGTAAACAGTGAATCCCTCGTGTCAGTCAGGTTGAAGCCTTTGACACTTTGTTGATGCTGGTACGAATTGTATTGTCTGCGAGACATTGGAACCAGCCAAAAGGGTAAATTTTTGTTGTCTGCTGCATCTCCGACTCCTTATTTCCTTAGCTTCGAACAACCTCTGTATAATGAACGAGGGCGCTACCAATGACAACCTATCGAAAGCCGAGGCGCTTTTGGAAGAAGGAAAACGCGCATTTTCTTTACAAGACTATGAAACCAGTGTTTCCAAGCTGAGTGATGCATGTCAGCTTTTGTAAGCATACCGCAAATCGTATCGACGCGCTCTTTTTGCTTTGTCGATCTAATGCTGATCGCCGTAGAGATTCCGTGCATGGCGAACTTTCTCCGAAGAATGGCGATGCCTATTTCTTGTATGGACGGGCACTGTTACAGTATGCGATTCAGCAGAACACTGTCCTCGGGCAAAGTTCCGAGCAGCAGCAGCAGCAACCAACGGAAGTGCCTACGAAGCAAGGTACAAACAGCTCCAAGGACTTTGCGCTGTCATGTCTAACTCTTTCTTCTTTTGTTCGCGTAAAGAAAAGCCAAAAGACCCGCGGTTTCATTTTGAGGACGACGACGAAGACGAAGAGCAGGAGAGCGAGGGCGAGGAAGCGGAAAACGAGCAAGCTCAGCAGCAGGACGATGATTTCGAAGCAGCATGGGATATTCTGGACGTGGCACGGGTCATGTTTGAAAAAGCCGGAGACGACAAGGAAACAAAACTCAAACTAGCGGATGTCCACCTATGTCTAGGTGACGTTTCGGTTGAAACAGGTTGGTGCGTCCAGCATACGCTATCAGGCTGCACCCGTATTAACAAAGTTACAGAGAAATTCAACGAAGCACTACCAGACTATCAAAAAGCATTGGAAATCAAGCAAGAAATTTTACCACAAGACGATCGCCAGATTGCCGAAGCTCACTACAAGTTTGCATTGGCACTCGAATTTTCAGATAAAGGAGCCGAAGCGGCTGCGCCTGAAATCAAAAAGGCTGTCGATGTGCTCAATAGACGCGTCGCAGGCTTGGAACAGAAACTTGACGGCAAAGGAAAAGGAAAAGGAAAAGAGAAGGCGACGGATACCGAGGAAAAGACTGAACAAGACATTAAAGAAGCAAAAGAGCTTATTCAGGACCTGAACATAAAGGTAAACTAAATCAGAACCTCCTTTTGCATTTGCGCGTCGCTAACCTATACATATATACAGCTGGAAGAATTAACCAACCGGCAGAATTCTGAAAAGCAAGCAGAAGCGCTGCTGAAAAGTGTATTGGCTCCTGCGAGCCAAACCGGTGAAAAGCCAGACCTCTCTGCTATCACGATTAATGATTTGACGACGCTCGTAAAGCGTAAAGTACGCGACGCAGTAAAGGAGGATGAAAATGCACAGAAAAAGCAGAAACAGTCAGAACAATGATAATGAATATCGATATTGCGCGTAAGCGTGTTTGCATTGATCTTTTGCACTGGACCGAATGAGCCTTTGTGCCATTCATTCTTGCATAAGCATAATAAGCTTGTTTGACGCACTCCAAAAAGTTTACATACGGTTTTACACCCGACGCATCACCCCTTTCTGCCGTTCTGTCACCGGAAGTTCAGTATTGAAGTAGTAATAGCCTTTTCTTTTTCCCAATGCGTGAATAGCAGCACGGCGTACAATCGGGACAGTCACTAAGTCTTAATTAATGGAGAGGAAATTACAGTGTGTTCATACTGGAGAATGGAGGAATTCATTAACCATCAGAAGCAGCTCATTGAGACTGAAAAGAAGCTGGATGTGGAGAGCACACTTGAGCTACTTTCTTCTCTGACTCCCAAGCAACTTCAAAAGAAAGGGTTGGCGCTTGTTGGTCTGAAAGCGGCAGGTGTGTTTGTGTGATATCATTCTGCGTGTCAATCATGGCATACCAATGGGCGACTAGGAATGCGCACTGGTTTGGGAGGCAAAAGGTTTTCTCGAAAATAAAAAAGAAAGCTTTGCCCTGTCATATCTTATGGAGTCAGTCAAGTCTTGTAGACTTTGACCACCCGAGCAACAAGTTCCCGTCCCACAAAATCGATGTGGGCGACATTGTCGGTCTCGAAACTTACAAAGCTGACAAGCCAATAAAGACAAAGACACCCCAGTTCTCGGGCGTCGTCGTCCAAGTCACGGATACAAAGATAACCGTCGCCTTGGCTCCTGAGGTCGAACTCTCGGCAGACGTCCAGGAACACTGCGTAATGTACAATCATATCCTTTTATATCTCCCTGGGTTGACCACACCATAACCCCCCCTCTGCCGTTTGCTTTAGGGTTAAACTTGCAAACAATATTACTTATGACCGGTAGGGATATCACACACGGATCTTGTGCTCTATCTTTACTCAATACCACAAAGCATGTTGAAAGCCCTGGATCAGCTGAAAGACCATGCGAGAGGTACCTTGGCTCAAGTCCTTCTTCAGCAAAAGATGCCTTCGATACCCAAAGACGTTCCAGACCTGCAGTTTTTCGACGACACCCTCAATGACTCGCAGAAAGACGCTGTCCGCTTTGCATTGGCGTCGCCTGAAATTGCCCTGATACACGGTCCGCCAGGTAGGTTGATCAAGTCCTATATCGCGTCCTGGTAGCTAAAGTCTCTTGCATTAGGGGTGAGTGATTGCCACGATTCCGGGGCGCATGATATCATTTCTCATGGTGGCACTTTTTAGACTGGCAAGACTTACACTATTGTGGAGATCGTACGCCAACTGGCCGTGAACCAGAAAAAGAAAGTGCTCGTCTGTGGTCCATCCAATATATCCGTAGGTGAGTCTTTTTTCGTCCACGGACAAAAGAGTAGCGCGCTCATGAACAAAAATACAGACAACCTTGTGGAGCGACTCGCAAAACATCGCCTGAACCTCGTCAGGGTCGGTCACCCAGCACGGATCTTGCCAACCGTGTTAGAGCACTCACTGGATGTCATCACACGCACTTGCGACGCGGGCCAAATTGTCGCCGACGTCCGTCGTGAGATGGATGAGACCCTGACAAACATCAGCAAGTCAAAGAGCCGTGCTGACAGACGGACCATGTACGCCCATCTGAAGGATCTGCGCAAGGACTATCGTGCAAGGGAACGAAAAGTATTAGAAGAAGTCATGAACAGTGCTCAAGTGCTTGTGTCGACCCTCAATGGGTAGGTACGCGTGAGCGTTATGGATCGCAAGTTACTTATTCGAGCTACAGGTGCGGCGGCAAAACCATGTTGAACCGCCAATTTGACGTGGTCATCATTGACGAAGCGGCTCAGGCTCTGGAAGGTAGGTAGGAAGGAAGAAGCCGTAGGTACAGTGATGAATATCTTTTTAAATCTCTGCTGTTGCAGCCGAGTGCTGGATCGCTTTGCTCAAAGGGAAAAAGGCTATTCTGGTAATTATTGCTTCCCAAGGTTCGTCGTCGTCGGCGCACGAGGTCTCACGTGCATGCATTCCGTAGGCCGGAGACCATCTCCAATTACCACCAACCATAAAGTCACCGGTTCCATTAACGAAGGTGCCAAGTAGCAAAGCGCAGGCTCTGTCGACACAAACCGATTTGTCAACGACGCTGTTTGACCGAATCTTGAGCATGTACGGCGACTCTATCAAACGCATGCTTACAGTCCAGTACCGCATGAACCGGAAAATCATGGAATTCAGCTCCAAAGAGCTGTACGGCAATCGACTCGTGGCAGATCAGAGCGTTGCAGATCACTTGCTGGCTCACCTGCCTGATGTGCAAGGCACAGAGGACACCGAAGTGCCGGTCGTCATGATTGACACGAGCGATACCGGTCTTTCCCATGAAGTCGTCGATGACGAGAGTAACCTGGCCGAGAAAAGCAGAGCCAACGACTTGGAAGTCGATCTGGCCGTCAAACACGTCGAAAGTTTGTTAAATGCTGGTGTCCAAGAGAGCCAAATCGGTGTCATCACGCCTTATGCATACCAAGTGAGCCGACTTGTCTCGGCCATGGGCGAAAGATGGCCCGGTATCGAGATCGGAACCGTAGACGGGTTTCAAGGGCGCGAAAAAGAAGCCATCATCTTGTCGCTTGTGCGTTCCAATGATCAAGGCGAAGTCGGCTTTTTGGCAGAGAAAAGACGGCTTAATGGTAAGCGTCTCATTGGGATCCGGATGCGATCGTCTGGCTCTTTCTGTTAACCGATCTAAAAAGTGGCAATGACCCGACCCAAACGGCATCTGTGCGTTATCTGTGATTCAGAGACAGTTTCTGGTGCCAAGAGCCAAACGCAGCAAAAACGACCGGATGGCGGCTTCCTCAAACGATGGATGGACTGGTTAAGCGAAGAATCAGATCTTCGATTCAGTGCATAGCCCGATCTACATGTATATTCTCTTGCGAGATACATAAAATAACGACGATAGAACATTGTCTACAATGGGAAGTCGTAGCGATGAATCGCAGCGCTGTGTTCAACCGCTGGCTGACGGTGCAGGTGATGCTGCATCTCTATCACATTGTCAAGAACATCGCGCAACTTGTCTTGAATCGTTGCAGGAGACGCTTTGGCGTGAGGCAAATGGGATTCGGCTCCAGAAGTTGCAGAAGACATGTGGAACAAGACGTCCACAAGATGACATATCTGGTTCATTTGTCGTTCCCACTACCAAACACGAAGCTTGTTCTTAGTCACAGACATCTTGGCTCACGTTATTACGTATCTACCTCTTTTACTTTCTTTTGCGATCTCAGGGTCTGCTGCTTTTGAGAAGCCAACTCTTGCTCTAGCTATGTGAGAGAGACTAAGTCCTTGGACAAAAGAAAATCCATAGGCCCCATGATGCCAACTCACCTCACGCATCTTTTGCTTTGTCTGTTCTTCCAGCGCTACGCACCGACGATGTTCCTCTACGAAAAGATTCTGGAGCGCTTCAATAGCCAGTCGGTGGCACTGCATCATCGTTTTCTCTTGCGTCGGCTGAATGGTTATATCGTGCGTCAATTGGTCTCGTAGCGCTATTTCCGTTTGCTTCACAGGATCCTCGTCTCCCGCAAAGTACGCTTCCCTTGCTACTTTGTCGCTTCCTGATGTTATAGGAGGTGATGGTGGCAAGCTGCGATACATTTGTGTTTGGAAACGGCAGAAACGAAAAAAGGTAGGTACAATGAGACAACTCAAGCGCTTTATATTACTTGATTTGACACATTCCCGGATCCCACCCTCCCCCTTTTTACCTTCAAACCGCGTAATAAATACATATTGAGCGATCTTATGCAATGCAACACTCGTGTTGGCTTGTGCATCGTGCTGTCTTCAGGCTACACCAGTTTCTATACTGATTTTCAACGCATATGTCTGCAGCCCCGGTCCCATCAATGCACCCTGAACCGTCTGATACGTGAAACAAATACCACAGTGGTACACCTGATTCCGTGCGCTCATCTCCCGCAAGACATATAATACAGTTGTCTCGAGTGCTTCTTCATGCTCCTTTTCATTTCACACTTTTCAAGCGAGACATGACTTCTTTGAGCAACCCCTGCAACGTGCTGTTAACCAGTGTACAACACGTATCAACATGTCTGCTATGTGTAAAGTGCGAATTGAGCTTTTGGCACTTTCAATGCCTGGCATGCTTTGACCAAGGACTTTAGAAGACCATTCCCTATGCTGGCTATATGTATTCTCTCGATTTGTCTTGCTTCGCGTCTTTTCCCCGTATAACAGGACAAGAAGGCGAGAAGCAAAAGCAGCGAGTTCTAATGCGCTTCTGCAAAGGTTGATAGAATCTGGAGCACACCTATTCAAGATTCGAATAACAACAGTGACATGTTGCCAGCGCTTTTCTAGTTGTCCATTATCTGCTACATTCTTGAATAGAGAGTTTCTTCTGGCTCCACAAACAATTGGCTATGTATGTTTTCCCGAAACAGTTCATTGGCTAATCTGCACTCTATTGTAGAGCTTCGATTGGTCGAGAGAGGGCACACAGGAAAGAGTCACTTCAAGTAACTCCGCCGTCGGCTGCGGGGTAAAATGTCATGCGGGATGCTTCGGATGGGTGCTCGCTTGACTTGTATCATTCGGACGAAATGAACTTGGGCGACAAAAGTGGCAATGAACTGCTCTTCCTGAATTTCAATCAAGATTTTAGCTGCATATCCGTCGGTACGAAGCACGGTTATAGAATTTACAACTGCGATCCGTTTGGAAAATGTTATTCCAAACGTAAGTGACGACATCGTATGCCCGTTGACCCCAGGTATACTTAATGACGACAATGCCACAGCGGATGAAAGTACGGGTATCGTCGAAATGCTCTTTTGCACTTCACTTGTCGCCCTCGTTGGGGCAGGTGAACACCCTTCATTCTCGCCGAGAAACTTGCAAATAATAAACACCAAGGCAAGCCTTATCGCCAGCAATCCTCAGACGTTATCACTCGTTAACAGCCTCCTCGGTTTCTATAGAGACAATCAACCATCTGCGAGCTCACGTTTCCGACTTCCATTCTCGCCGTAAAGATGAACCGCAGACGGCTTATTGTCGTGCTGGAAGAGCAGATCTTCGTCTATGATATCAGCAATATGAAGCTGCTTCATACGATCGATACGAGCATCAATCCTGGAGGTAATCATGGTCAACGCGTTTCATTTGATCTCGTGTCTAATATCAAATTTATTATCAGCTGTATGTGCGTTATCGCCGTCGAGCGACAATTGTTACATTGCGTATCCATCGCGGTCTTCCTCCACTGCTTCTTTCGTTCCAGGTCAGGAGGCGTCGCGGTCATGTTACCCCACTGGCGACGTGGAAATCTTCGACGCCTTATCTTCACAACTCGTGAATATCGTACAAGCTCACAAAAGCCCTGTCAGTTGCGTCGCGATGAATTCGGAAGGAACACTCTTAGCTACCGCTAGTGAGAAGGTTTCTATTACCCTTTGTATCACGTCGATAGCAGACTAACAAGTCATTTCTTAAGGGTACCGTTATCCGTGTCTTCTCTATCCCGGACGCCAACAAAGTATATCAATTCCGACGAGGAGCTTATCCAGCCAAGATATACTCAATGTCATTCAACTTGGTCAGCTCATTGCTTTGCGTATCGAGTGACACAGAGACCGTACACATCTTTAAACTTTCGTCGGGAGCAGCGCCTGGCACAAGTGGCAGTAATGGAAATTATAATGGAGGGATGGTCACCTACGAAAAAGGCCAGAGCGGGTCAGAATCACGAGGACGAAGTTCTAGCGTGGGGTAGGCGGTTCAAAGGAGCTGGCACGGGTGAATGAACGGATGGACTGACTTTGCGGTACAGACAAATGCTTCGTCGCTCGTCAATGCACATTGGCCGTAATATTGCAGGCAGCGTGGGCTCTTACCTTCCAGAGATGCTTACTGAAATGTGGGAGCCTGCTCGTGATTTTGCGTCCTTGAAGCTACCGAGTGCTGGTGTACGAAGTCTGGTAGCATTAAGCAGGTAAAACAACGCCCTCCCCCCTATAGTATAAAAACGGGTATACCTTGTATTTCAGAAGCATTAACTCTACAGTCTAGCACAACGCCGCAAGTCATGGTTGTCACGTCAGAAGGTTACTTCTATCAATACAACATTGATCTGGAAAACGGCGGTGAGTGTGTATTATTGAAGACGTATAGGTATGGCAACTGTCTTTAGCGCAAAAAAATAGCTGGCGTTTAATGTGATGTGTGGCTTTCTAGTCTGCTGGAATCCGATGAAAATATGGATGGCACCATCGGAGACGAGTAGCAAGCTACAGAATATTTTGCTCAATGGTATTGCCGGGTAACATTTGTGCTTTCTATTGGACTCTATTTATACCCAGGGCTTGTCTATCAGTTGGCGCGCATATCCCAAACCATCTAATATTATGTTGTTTAAATATTGTTAACCGTGATTTGTGGGTTCTTGTAGCGAGTTAGAACACCATGTAATTTTTTTGCTTTGGAAAAGAGGCACCTTCAAACTTCAATAAGAGCTGGAAGAGGGTAGTGTTATACAACTATAGCTTATAAACATTATAAAGTACTATTGATGGATTTGTTGGATGCATCCCAAGGATTTGGTCCCCAACAACGATTTGGGCCTAGAGTTCCACAAATGACGAGTATACTTTTCCTTCGGATCGTTCAGCTAATACAATGACATGGGCCCCATGGACATGTACTTTTGTTCTTATCATGGTACTTGTTTCTCTGCATCGGATCAGAGATGGAGCACAGACCCCCACGGCATATTGATAAGCGCAGTTTACCAACGTTCATGTTACGTTACCAATACGATACTTCATGCAATCCTCCTTTTCTCTCTTTCCTTTGACAAGCCAGGTGAAACCACAGGCATTCCGCTTTAGAGCTTTTGGCGGGCCTGTGCAACAGAAAGCGAAACCATTTTAATCGATCGTGGGAGCGCGTGACCCAATTCACCAAATTTGGAAAGCAAGCAAGGCCCATTGGGCAACATCATCTTGAAACAGAAGGAAAATGGGGTGGGAAAATATTCAGGTCCATGGGTTTCTCGAGTTTAGTAAAGGTCACCAACCGATTTGGGAGCGCACATCCATCCAGATCTGTGGTGCATCAGCACCTTATCTTGGTTCACATTACATGATGGGGTTGTTCAACCTGCTTTTTCTGGAAGCAGTTTTTGCCCTGATCTCTATACGCGAGACTCAGGCGCTGTTATCAGCTTGTGTAACTCGTTACAAAAAACGTTGTCGTGGAAAAAATTGACGGATAAAAGGTTGTCAGCCAGAAGTGCTAAGCAGACGGTGACCCGATTTGTTTCTTACCCTGGGGTGTGTCACAGGGCAGACACCACTTTTTTGGGTAATAATGCAAAAAACCGAGTTGTCTTAAATACCTTGTTCCTTCTTTCCCGCCACCCATCCATCTTTCTTTCTTTCCCACACAATCTTTTTTTCTCATGAAGCTCGACGGTGACTCGGAAAAACATCAAGCAAGTCCTCCCCCATCTTACATCAAGGACGACGTAGCAGATGTAGAAAACGTAAGCGTAGACGGTAGCCAGCCAGAGCAAGCACATCTGAAGAGATCGCTCAAGTCCCGGCATCTTGCGGTAACCTACACGCGACACCTTGGCTTGATTTACACACACAGACCCTGATTTCTTTATTTGATCTGCATAGATGATCTCGCTCGGTGGCGTTATCGGTCAAGGTCTCTTCTTGTCAGCAGGTGGAAATCTTTACCAAGGCGGTAAGTGATTCGGTTCATTCTTTTCTGGAAGCATCCTCGAGACATTCATTATCCATGATTACTGTACAGGTCCTGCTGGAGCTTTGATCGGTATGTTAACTTGATCGCTGCAAGAATCCCCCGCCCTCCGCTTTCTGATCCATCATCATCTCTCGTTAGCTTATGCTCTTATTGGTTTTGTCTGTTTCTGGGTCGCCTATTCGCTGGGTGAAATCGCCACATACATGCCTGTAAGCTATGATGGTTCTTTTTTTTTCTCTAAAGAAATACCGGAAAATTGACATTCATCACAAGGTCTCTGGTTCGTTTACGATCTATTGCAGCAAATTCGTCGATTCATCTTTTGGTGCCGTGATTGGCTACAATTATTGGTAAATATCGAGAGAGAGAGTATATTTCGACAAATGAGTTACTCACTCGCGCCGCCGCCGCCGCCTGCCAGGGGCTGCTGGGCAGTCATCGTTGCTGCAGAACTTGTGGCGCTGCAGCTCGTCATGCAGTTCTGGACGGATCGAGTGCCGGCATGGGCGTGTAAGAACAAACAAATTGGAGCAGAATCTCTCTCTTTGGATCTGTGTGTAACCTGTTTTCTGGCTCATCACACAGGGTCGGCCATCTTTCTGGTTCTCGTCTTGGCTCTCAATCTGTTTGGTGCACGAAGCTACGGCGAGGCTGAGTACTGGTTCAGTATGGTTAGTCGCATGCATCACAAAAATAGGAGAGCGACCGTGGCTGATGGTTGGCCTTGTGCAGATCAAAGTCCTGACCGTCATCGTCTTTATCATCGTTGGCGCTCTTATCTCGGGCGGCGTCATTGGGTAAGTATCGCCAAGTTGATGGTGGTCCATCGTTGCTGATAACATTTCAGTGACGAAGTCTACGGCTTCAAGTATTGGCAAAACGGAGGCGCCTTTCCGCACGGCGTATTAGGCGTCCTCAACTCGTTTGTCTTGGCATCATTCAGTATGCAAGGTCGGTACATACATGATGAAACATAACAGCGCAGATTGCTTACATTCCCCGTATTATGCAGGCACGGAAATTATTGGCATCACGGTGAGCGCAGACCCATGAATTCATTTCCAAACCAGTTACTGACTGTTCTCTAAATAGGCCGGTGAATGCAGCAATCCGAAAAAGGTATGCTGTGGATTATTATCAGTGTTCAAAAGGAAGATATCATGACTTGCATGCTTTATGTAGCAAGTACCTCGTGCAATCAAAAACGTCGTATGGCGTATTATTATCTTTTACCTTTGCTCTGGTAAGAAAGAGAGCATGACGGACTGAAAGGATCGGCTAAGCAGTGTGCATTAGTTTTCATTATGGGTCAAGTCATTCCTTGGAACGATCGTAAGTTGCCGCCTTATGCATCTCAGCAGAGCCTCTCACCTCGGTTTTCCATATAGCCCGCAATCTCAATACGAAAAGTGGCACGGCTACCGTTTCGCCCTTTACTCTGGTCTTCGAGAAAGGCTCACTTCAGAGTGTTGCGCACATCATGAACGCTATTATTCTTGTCACTGTAAGTCAACGATCCTCTCTCATTTCTGCGTAGCTGCTAAGTATACTTGCAGGTGGTCTCGTGTGCCAACAGCGGTCTGTACGTCGCGAGCCGGACACTGTTAGCACTTTCCCAAGAGGGTATCGCGTGGAACAAATTATGTACGTCAATAAGGTTTTTTACGTGTGGGGCAAGATCTAACTGAATTCTGCATAGCTTATATCACCAAACGCGGCGTTCCCGTCTTTTCCCTTCTGTGCACCGCTGCCGTGAGCTGCGTCACGTTCATCACCTCATTCATTCCTGGACAAGGCAAATCCCTCTATTTGGTCGTCGTGTCTCTGTCCGGCGTCGCCGGATTCGTGACCTGGTTCGGCATCGCAGTCGCACACTATCGATTCCGGAAAGCGTTCAAAGTCCAAGGACGCAGCCTGGACGTCCTCCCGATGAGAACCGTCTGTCATCCCTTTGGCGACATCTTTAACATGATCGCCTGTCCGGCACTGGCCTTGATCTCCGGCTACTCGTACTTTTATAATCCCCCGGATCCAGTCGGCATCGTCGGCAACTACGCCGGCCTCGTTTTCTGCGCTGTCGGATACATGGCCACCAAGGTGTACACGAACTCCAAGGTAGTCCCTCTCGAGGACATTGATCTTGACACCGGTGCCGCAAAATACGCGGATGATGAAGAGCTCGAAAAGCCGGACATTACCGGACCGTGGTATCGCCGGCTTTGGAAGAGAATGCTCATCGTTTTCACTTGAGGGCAGTCATCACTACCGATATACAGTATATTGTATTTCCTTCATATATAAATCCCTACTCTAGCTTCTTGTATAGCTTCTTTTTCTCTTTTGTAATAAAAACAATACATACATGTGCTGATTTCCTTTGCCTCGTCATGATGATAGATATTGGATTTGCCACGTATGACATTCCCCAAATCATGCACCCAGAAGCACTTGTCGTCACCGTGGGCGCACTTGATCTGCAAGGCACCTTCCTTTTTGTCATACGCCGTCGGATCACATGCAGAAATGCTCAGCTTTTCTCTTTGACTGGCTTTTACTTTCTTTTTTTCCCTTTTTTTCAACATGGTCGCAGTGGAACCCAAGAAATACACATTCAGACACGATGAGTATAGACCACCCAGGATCGTCGGTGACCCGTACGGCCTCGAAAGTGGCGACGAATCCATCACAACGCAGTCTATCGAAACCGCGAATTCTTCCCAGCAGCTCAAACGATCGCTGAAAGGACGACACCTAGCTGTATATATTTCTCACTTCTCTTTATGATTCCCTCCAGCTGAATCCTCCTCCCTTTATGCCTCCAGATGATTTCATTGGGTGGCGTCATTGGCCAAGGCCTGTTCCTGTCGTCCGGTGCAAACCTCCACAATGGCGGTAAGTCCCCCCACCTTGGGGCGCACCTGGATTATCCAACTCACTCGGAAAAGTTCAGGCCCTGCGGGTGCCCTGATAGGTGAGTTGTGTAGGGAATAGAAAAAGCGCGGGATTGTTGACGTGGCGCAGCTTATGCGATCATTGGCTTCATGGTGTTCTGGGTCGCCTACTCCGTGGGTGAAATGTCCACCTACATTCCGGTAAATAGAAAGAGAGCCCCTTCTTAAAACAGACACCAGGAAAGATTGATCACACATACCATCCAGGTATCCGGTTCATTCACCATATTCTGTCGACGTTTCGTCGACACTTCGTTTGGTGCCACTATAGGTTACAATTACTGGTATTCAACGTTCCTGGCCAAAATAGGGCATCATGTGACCCCCACCTTTTTCCATTTTAGGGCATGTTGGGCCATCATCGTCGCCAGTGAACTCGTTGCACTACCGCTGATCATGAATTTCTGGACGGACCGAGTTCCGGATTGGGCTTGTGAGTCCATATAACGTTGATCTACAACCGATCTATTAACAACTCGATATTCTGAAATGGACGCCCCCACCCTTTAGGGTCCTTTCTATGTCTCGTTGTCATTTTTGTCGTCAATTTATTTGGAGCTCGTAGCTACGGTGAAACAGAGTACTGGTTTAGCTTGGTAAGTGAGCTCAGAAAAAAAACTCTCTCCAGTGCAATTCGCTACATTTCTCTGCCCCACAGATCAAAGTCTTGGCTGTCATCATATTCATCATCGTAGGCTGCCTTGTATCGGGTGGGCTCATTGGGTAAACAAGTGATCCAAGGGTTTGCAACGATCTGTCCACTGAGAATCATGACATAGAGGTCAAGTGTATGGCTTCAACTATTGGACCGATGGCGGCGCTTTTCCCCACGGAATAACAGGTGTTACTGAATCTTTAGTTCAAGCTTCTTTCAGCATGCAAGGTAAAGTAACCTTCTTCTTGGCGGTTGCAGATCCAGTCCCCTTAACACGTACGGTTTGCCAGGTACCGAATTTGTCGGCATCACAGTAAGTGGATCATACTTGAGTATCCTATCGCCATTAACAATTCACTACTAGGCAGGTGAAGCCGGCAATCCGAGAAAGGTGAGTCAGGCCCAACTTTCCCACATCCATATGGCCCTGTTCACCGACACAAACTTTTCTAGGATGTCCCTCGGGCTATTAAAAACGTCCTATGGCGCGTGATCATCTTCTATCTCTGTTCAGGTGATAAGATAGGCAATCCAGAAACGTCATGATATGAGAGACTAAGATTGCTAACAGTGCTTGTCATGGGCATGGTGATTCGCTGGGATGACTGTACGTAAGCCTCATCACTCAAAAACGATAGGGTTTGCAAAGAAGACTGACAGATGTTGGTGCAGCCCAGCTCTTAAACTTCGGCTACCCAGCAGCTGAGAAGGTCCCGAGTATCGCTAACATTGGTTCAGACCAGCTCTTAGAATTCGGCGACGCAGCAGCTGCGAATGCCACGCATATCGTTGGCGTGTCGCCGTTCACCATTGTATTCGAGAAAGGGACCTTGGGCAGTGTTGCTCATATCATGAATGCTATTATCCTGGTAACGGTACGTGTCACGGAGGCCCCTGGTGTCAGGCGTCCTGATGCTTAACGCCATGCTACACAGGTTTTATCTTGCGCCAACAGCGGGCTGTACGTCGCAAGTAGAACTTTGCTCGCATTGTCTGAGGAGGGCATCGCTTGGAGCAAATTATGTAAGTGCCAGATTACCCTCGTTTCGTCGTCATCGCGAGTGCTGACACCGTATCTATCTAGCTTATATTTCTGAACACGGTGTTCCTGTGTATGCCTTGATATGCACTTCGCTCGTGAGCCTGATCGCTTGCGCGACATCCTTTATCCCTGGGACAAAGCTATTTTGGGTCCTGACAAACCTATCCGGCGTTGCCGGCTTGGTGACTTGGGCTGGAATTTGCTTCGCCCACCTGCGCTTTCGAAAGGCTTTCAAGAAACAGAGCTTCGACAAAACTGAGCTGCCAATGCGAGCGCCCCTACATCCGTTCGGCGACCTGTTTGACTTGACGCTCTGTACCCTAATCGCGCTCGTCACCGGCGTCCAGCACACTGCCCCACCGGATGCAGCCCGCTTAATAGGGAGCTATGGCGGTCTCTTCCTGTGCCTCGTCGGATTTCTTGCGACCAAGTTCTACACAGGCTCGAAAATGATACCCCTAGACGAAATCGATCTGCAAACAGGTCGAGCAGATATCCCCGGCGAACAAGACGATCAGCTCGTCATACGAGGACCGTGGTACAACCGCCTCTGGAAGCACTTGGTCTTTATATTCACTTAACCAATAAAGATTACCTAAAATTCTCACACCTGCCCATTTGCCCTAAGCTTTTCCCCCCACAAAATTAGAATAAACGTGGGGTAACCAAGATACCCCAGCATACCCATTGGTCATGAGCAAACACTTGCCACGCCTATTGTCCTGTAAGTTCTCCGGTCTGTCTCGCAGCTTCGTCATTCTGAAGCAGTTGCCATGCAGCCACCACGTTGAGACTCGGTCCTGGTTCTCGATCCGTCATGTCAGCAGCTATACCCAAATCCGTCAAGCCCTCAGCCACGTAAGCGTCCGTTGGCAGGCAGTAGATATTGAAAGCCGCCTAAATCCACAGACTAGACTCATTGTGGCTGCACCTACGACATCAGAAAATGACGACAGTGATTACCGAGTTCTGATGATGAAACGGTACGCAATGGCGGGATTCGCTCGAGTGGCATAGTATTCTGATTCTAATCTAATCACGGCGGCAGAAACGCAAAAAGCAGTTTTATCAACGCTCACGTATTTCCCGGCGGTGTTGTTGATCCGGCAGATCAAGCCTCGCTGTGGCATCCTATCCTGCCCTCTACTCAAGACGAGTAAAGTCTCTCTCTTACACCAACTTTGAAAACCATTTCCCTTAATCGAATGTTCAGGGCACTCATGACTTACAAGATCTGTGCCATCCGCGAGACGTTTGAAGAGTCTGGCTTATTGCTGACCCATCCTCCAGCTTATACAGTATTAAAGGACACCGAAAGCGCTGTCTGGCGCGAACGCGTACATGCCGATGCCACCCAGTTCAAGATCCTCTGCGAGACCCATAAGCTCCAGCCGGCCACAGACAAACTGCTGCTTTTTGCCAACTGGATCACGCCTGTGAACGAGAAGCGACGCTACAATACCCACTTTTTCCTCACCGTACTTGACCCACCCCACAGGGCTTTTTACGCTGCGGACGGCAAGGAGTTGGTCCAGCTCGACTGGTTTACACCCAAGCAAGGTGAGAGCAGGAACTCTTTCCTTGGCTGATTTCGTGCTGCTCACTAAACCAAACCGAAGCCCTGACGGCATGGGAACAGCGCAAGATCGTCTTGTTCCCGCCTCAGTGGTACTGTCTGCATGCCATGAATCAGGTCCCTCAATATCAGAACCTCGCGTCGTCCGCTGGCATGGGTGCACTCCGGAGACGTGATGGCTCGGTTTCTACAGTATTGCCACAACCAGGTCAAACCCCAGACGATCATCCCATGGCCAAGAGCGGTCACCTCATGTTCCTGGCATACCCTGGCGATGAATGCTACAGAGACCCGTTCAACGGTGGCAGGCTCACTGGAAGACCAGGTGACAGACATCGCATCTATATCCGGGGACGCATGCAGGATTTTGTACTCGAGAAAAACGTAGACGTTTCTGACATTATCGACTCGTCAGCTCATCTTTGAATCACCAATAAACCGTCGCGCATGTACAATGCCGGAAGGATGATTGGGTCAGGGTCAGCGAAGAATGGGTCACCTATCCTTCACGATAAAATTTAATTGGGTCAATTCGACCAATGTGAGCCACCTTTCCGAATTTGGGTTAGCTCAACGATTTCGGATCAGAGCAGCGAATTTGGGTCAGGTCAATGAGTTTGTCGGCAAATTCAACGACGGCCTACTATCTTTTATTGTTGGCATAATTAACCACTAGGGCTAAAGGATATAACTTTCAGCGTTAGGTGTTTGCTTGCATAAATCGCTCAATCGCGCTGCGATATTCTTGTAGAGCTTTCAGCTTTTTTGCTTGTTTTTCAATTTCTTTGTCGAGCATGTTGATAGTTGCATGTAGTGTCCTAGATCAACATCAGTTTAATTAAGACAGGATATTTCCAGCCCATTACCTTTTATGCCCCCCTCAACCATCCTGAACTTGAAGATGGCGAGCTGGACGGTGCGGCCCTTGGCGATGAAGAGTGGGGTGGGCAGTGCGGACATGAAAGACGTGAGTAGCTGTACGTAGATACAATCAGTTTGTAATCAAACATTTAGCTCAAGGCAAAGTTTTTAGCTCATACACATCTACCATATTCAATTAAGAAATGAAAGGCCGTTGCGATTTCGCCACCTTCGCCGTCAGGAACGTTATATCCGGTTTTCCCCATTACTTGGTAAAGAGTACCGGCGCTGACGTGCAAACCACGGTCTGCATCTGCCTGAGGCGCAATGGACCACTCATTCTGTTGTGGATGTAAAAGCTCCACAATTCTATTCGTTAACTTAGCAATAGGTGCGGCATTAAAAACGTTGATTTCAGCCGGACGGTTCTGAGGATCTCTCTTCGGCACGAATGGATTTAGGAAGTCGATGATGCTTGCCGCCGCCAGACATTCTTTGTCAGTGACGCGAGTCCCACGAGAACAGATATACTTACTATGCATAAAGCAGGGAGCACTTACACCGAGAAGGGTCGGGACAGAGGTCATGCAGGCTAACGGACGGATCAGTCTGTCAATCTTCAGATCATGCAAAATGT
>JSYX01000272.1:0-36722 GCA_000787465.1 Thermomucor indicae-seudaticae
CGAGATTTTCCTTAGTTACGTGTCTCATCCTAATCTCGTTTCAGATTGGTTGCTGTCATAGTCTTTCTTATGGTTATGCGCCTATCCATATAATGGATTGATCAGTCAGAATACGACAATCCTGGTTACGATTGCGATTTCCCACAGTGTCCTACGTTTCCTCACGACCATTTCACAAACCTTATGTCGAGTTCTTAGATTCCCTGAGTTCCATTTTGATACTTAAAAGTTCTTCTCGATCCATAACCTCCTTATATAAACCCGTTATTAAGAGAATAAAGAAGGGACACGGTTTTTACTCAGTTTTAGTTTACGAAGGTGACTCTATTCCTCTGTGAAGATCTAGTTCTTACCTGGAGCCACTTTTCTTATTATCCTTGATCACTTTTCCCTTAATTTTGATTTTTGGAGTCGGTCAACATTTTGTGAAAATCATTCTACTTTCACTTGCACGTCATTCGAGACTATTTCCCTGTACTTTTCATCTCACTGCCAGCCAGACTGGTTATTACCCTTTTCCTTAAACTCACCCGGACCCCAATTTCGCAACTTTGTACCGCACGTGTCAGTTTACTACGACCAGCTTGTTATATATCAGACATTAGAAAAGAGATCCGGCAAAATGTATTTCCACCGCCTCTCCAGTTTTGATGCCCAGCTTTTCCTTGGATTACCTTTACTGACAAGATACTTCTTAAAGCTTTTCCACACTTCTAACAGTTACTCAACTATCTTCAATAAAGAGGATATCGACAACATTGACAAAGTCCTTGTGTTATTTTTCGTCTTGAAATCTAGCAAAATCTGTCATCTGAAGTGCATTGCTATCACAGCAATCTTGGACACACGTGGTCTTGTGACATCGCTGCACGGTTTCCCTGGCTATGATGTTCAGATCTTACGATGAGAAGCGTATGCTAATCAGCGTCTTTCACTTCAACAAGGTACCTGCGCCTAAGCTCTTCGAGCTGGCAGCTACAAAAGTTGATAGACAGTACAAGTGCAGGTGCTACGATAGTTTTGTTGCCAAAAGTTTACAACATGGATATGCATCACTTAGCTTGATCCTCTTTTCTTTTGAGCAGTAACTTATTTCATGTATTAGATATTAGAAAGCCAAGAACGATGATTGTTAAGCTCTAAAAATATGCAGGATAATGCTGTGGTTGCGGCATTGTAGTATGCTGCTGTAATTGAGGATTATAATAATAAGAAGGTTGCTGCCGTTGGGATACGGGCGACGGGTAACTATGTGGCGGGTAGTACTGTGAGTCGTTGTAAGTACTGCCGGGTTGCTGTGGTGGATAGTACTGCGAATGATTATAATAATAGGTATTACTGGGCTGCTGCGGCGGGTAGTACGGAGAAGCCATCTCGGTGCTGACTGCTCCAGTAGAATGATAGTCAGGCTGTGAAGAATAGTGTCCTGTTTGTGCTGGTGCCGGCGGTGGGATTGGATTACGGAAGATTTCAGATATTCTGTCCTCATTTTCATTATCGTTATCACTGTTTGACCTTTTGCGACAAAGGAATATAATAGATGCAAATGCCTATGCCGTCGTTCCTCTAACGTTATGGCAAAATAGAAGGCTCACTCGTATAAAAGAATGTCTTACCAAAGCTGCAGCTGCTACAGCGCCGACACCAATGCCTGCAGTGGCGCCTGACGTAAGCCACGAATCCGATGACGAATCCGAAGGAGAACGCATTGGTGAGGTGGAAGAGGAAGGTTTTGCCGAGAATGATGGCAACAACGAAGAGGATAGAGAAGACGTAGTAGAAGGAGATGATGAAGCTGAAAGTGTGGGTTGTGACAAACTCGGTGATGGGGTTCTGCTGATAACAGAAAACGAAGTTAGAGGAAGAATAAGTGAAAATGAAGACGTGGTTGACGAAGCTGACGCTGAAGCTGAAGGTGTAATGCCAATCCTGTCGAAGACTGTCAAAGGGCCTTGTGTTGCGACTTCCCCATTATTACCACGCAGTTGGATATAGTAGTTATTGCCTGCTTGAGAATAGATACGTACAAGCCAGGATCCCATCACAGTTGGTACCGAGGCTTGCAAAGTCTCCACTGTCTTGAGAGCATTGGGGTTTGGTCCCTGAGCAAGCTCAATAGCTACCGTATTCATACCAGCGGATACGTTACTCCATGCGACTGTAAACAGCGCACCACGTTCAATGTTTGTGTTCGCATCGGGATTGGTGATTCTCAGGGCATGCGTGGACAGAACGATAGCAACAAGAACGAAAAAGAGAGTCAAGCCAGTCGACATTGAACGATCAAAAAAACAAAGGAAGAGAAGAAAGGCAGAGCAGCCTGGCAAGCTGATGTGGAAACACCAGCCAACGTTGCACCGACTGAGCGGACGACGTGGCCTCAGTGAACAAAAAAATAACCTTTTTTTGGACATGTACTGATTTCGTTTTTCCTTTTGTCGCACCTGTTTTCATGTCTGTACACATTTTATAGATGGTGAGAGCCATTGTACCTTCAGATGCGCGTAGTCATTGATCAATTGCGTGCAATAGAGCAGAGGTATCCTTATTTTCTCATGGCAACAGCGGCTGCTTGCATCGGATAAACAAAGTAAGCAGAATTGCACAGTCGTACCTAGTGCAACCTTCTGAGCACGCTGTACTTTGAAAGAACAAGATCACAAATGCCTTGAGATTTCACGGTCGCTTCGTTTTTCCTGTGGCAGTCGACAGTCTACTTCCAATACTCGATCCGTCGTCTCCATCACGTTGAGAATATGGCACGACTATTATTTGCCGCTCAACCAGATAGGGATACCTAAACTCTACGCGGGACAGGCATTGGTTCATTTGTACACTTATCTTCCCAGGACCCAGCTCCTCCTCTGAAAGAGTTTGTAACACCATGATATTTTGTCGGATCACCACACAAAGTTACCTTGTGTCACCGGGAACCATGGAATGTCTTGCGCTCATAGAGACAGCTTTGGGTATGCCCCGTGCCTTATCGACATTTCATGAAAACACAGTCTGCCTTGCTATATGCGAAGCTTTTCATATAATATTACTCACTGGAACCCGTAGAGCGCTTCTGGATAGTGCGATCCGTTTTCGTACTACCATTGACAGTTCAGGGCAGTTTTGGAAAGCATCAATTGAAAGGCAGTTGCAAAGGCCACGATATCTTTCTGCTAATCTCAATCCGTCAAGTAAATGCCGGTTTAGGAGATTACCTTCAATTATGATTCAGGGATGTTCACCTGGATCAGTCTCCAGGCCCTACGGGAAACTGTTAGCAAATAGGTTCCGCTTAGTATTACGTTGGTGTCTTCGCATATAAGAGCCGATCCTCGCTCTATAATGTTTTGACTGTCCCTCATCGTCTTTCGACAAAGGCCACAAATGCAGTAAAAAGCGTAGCTACGTTGCAGCCGAGGACACAGGACGAGTGAGGAACGGATTTCGTGCAGGTATTATGCAGAAGTCAGGAGTTTATAAACATGAACCTTTGCAACGAAAAGCAAACAACGTCGCGAATATCTAAGGCGAGATTCTACTTGTTCAGATCTCCATATTTATACTCTGGCTCTGCTGAGGATCTTTGACAGAATTATTTAGCCATCCGTAAGCCCCCAAGAATAATCAAACACACACTCTCTCTCACCTCCGGAAAACTTGGCAAAAGCAGCACCGATCTCTTCAAGGATATTCGATGTCAGTAGCGAACGACCGTATTTTTCGAAACCTCGCCGTGAGCTCTCCTTTGTGATACTACAAGCGGCCCATGCAGCCAACATGGGAATATCTTTGGGCTCCAGCTCGTTGGAGTGCCTTTTGGTGCATACACATCTTGATTATCATTTTTTGTAGCGGTTATCCTTATAATACTTACTTCCAAGTGCGATCTTCGTAGTTCTTTCCCCATGCCAAAAAGGTGGCTATGGCACCAGACAGAATGTCGCCCTGGCCACCCACGCGGCGTAGACTTCCCTTCATGTCGCATTTTAAAACTAATGTAGTTGCCGAGGTCAAAACCGTAGCATGTATGAGCAGCGTCGTCACCATATCTTACCTTCCCTTCCATTGGTTATGATGTCAACGTTGCCCTTTTGCACAATGGTAACGCCACCGAATGCTTGGCTTAATTTCAGTGCAACGGTATCCTTTTCGCTGCTTTGAGGATCAACATTCTTTAACCTCGAGTCAGTGCCAAGTTTGCTACACAGTTTAATTCGAACTTACCATGCGTTCACAGAGTCGCTTGAACTCGACCACATTCGGTGTCAACACAGCCTTTTCATAGTCCTGTACCGTTTCTGGATGATTTTGAACCAAATACAGACCATCCTGTTTGGGCAACACTTTTGTCAGCGCGTGAGCATCGTACTAATAAGCAGGGAGCATACAGCATCAATGACAATGGCCATGTTACGCTCACGAGCCTTCAAAATGATCTCCCTTGCTGTCTCTTGCATCAATTTGTCTCGAGACAACCCAGGTCCGACTACCAGAACATGAAGTCGGGAAAATACATTTGTAATACGCTCAACAATGTTATGAGACGTATCCTTAGACCTAACATGCCCGCTGTCAGAACTTTGTCAGATCCTTTACCATAAAAGAGGGGTTGTCATACTCTGTTGTACGCATGTAAGGATGGACAATAAGATCTACGCAACTTGTCAGTATTGTCTGCAGTAGCGTTAGTAGAAAGCCATTTCTTCTTGCCTGGTGAATAGCTCTATTCATAAAAGGGGGATGGAATCAACCTTGTCAGTCAGGATCATAGTATCTAACCGCTCCGCGCTATATATACTTGCCTTGATAACAGTGGCCGCACCGGGCTCGCAAAACACGTGGCAAAGGTCAGCACCCTTCAAACACCGTTATTCAAGACGCTCGCTCTAACCACAACAATGACCAAGACTATTACCAGTTTCATGGCCGAAATCGCGCTGAAGAAAGGCGCGCCTGTATATCTAGAAAAACGGAACTCCTGCCTTAAACTTCCAAAACTCAATGACTGTCTCTGGCAATGAGCCTTACTCTTCGGAGCCGCCAACCACGCCGACGCGACCTTGTGCAGTTTAGTCGCTAGGCATTAGTTTTTCAACTCTCTCTGCATCAGGGAAACAACCAGCCATTCCGGCTCACCTGCTTGGCCTTTATGCATTTCATTGCTAAGAGGCGGAATGAGTTGCCGTACTTTATTAATGTCTGGAATTTTAGCTCGCATAACGATAAAGAGACACTGGGGTGTGTGTGCGGGCTGCTCCCGCTCTTTCCATTTTAGATAAGCGGTGTGCGTATGTGCTACGTGATGATGACAAAATTCACTGCTAGGACAGCACGCTTTCCACTTCCTGGTCGTCGATGTACTTGTAGCAATTCCACCAAACCTGATAAAGCGCATGGTATTGCGGCTCTTTTTCCGGGTGCTCCATATCGGCGTCCCAAGGCTTAGAAAGAATATAGTGAATATTCTTTACGTGCCGAAAATCCCACATCGGTGCATGCGCAGTAGGGAGCGTTTTCAAGGCATTATACGCATACGTTAATGGCTTCCATCGGCCCACAAAGAATTCGTTCAGAAAATCTTGGTCCGGAAACGGATAAATTGTGAGGTCCGAAACACGGTAAAGTCGAGTGATGATCCTTTGGTATAGATCTCCAGAGGGCGTAAGCACAATTAACCCACTGTTGAAATAGTCTCGCTTCGACAGAGGTGGCGGTGATAAAGGATCAGTCCATCCGGTATAAGCGCAATTCGCTGGTATCCTGTATTAATCACATTTGCGATCAGTCAGCAACCCCGTTTAGCCTTTTTTCGTCAGAAAGCCGCATACCAGTTGGCAGGATAAGCTTTGATCTTTTGTGGATTGCATGTACATGCATGGCAAGCCGCTATAGTATCGCGCGTTTCCAATTGCATTGTCATGAGTTCGTCCATATTTTGTAATGGTAACATATCAGCGTCCATTAGAACGAGACGGTCGTATTCCTTGTCCTGGTTCCATACAGCCAGTTTGGTCCAAGTTTCAACAAATCGTGGCGTGAAATAACTCGCTTTTCCTCGCGGCCGCACCGGATCAATCTGCTTCAAAAGGCATCCACTAGACTTTAATAGCTGCAGGACAGGCTGCGTTACCGCGTCCGTATGCAAGACCAAGAGAGGGTACCGACTACGGACTCGTCGCAAGGCCTCAGCCATCGCCAATATTCCTTTTACGTATTTGTTACTGCTTGTCAGGACAATCGCCCAGGCTGCCCTGTTGGCTGGTATTCTGTTAGACTCTGGAACCATTGTATGTTACAAGAGGGGGAAAAGAAACAAATCGCAAATTGCGACATTCGAAGCTTTAAATTCGAATCGAGACGTTCAAACTCCGTGCTGCTCAATGCACCGCAGAAAAAGCTTATCATTGTATGGACGAGTTTGTCAAGATCCAGCTGTGTGGGAATAAATTACTGGTGTTTGATCTGAATGGTACGAAGACCTATTTTCAATCAAAGCAATTTACAATTTCTCTCTGATTGTAGTAGATGTCGAGAGGCTCCGTTGTCAGCATCGCATTGTGGGTTCCTTGATCGGGCCATTGTCGCGTTTTCCGCAACAAAATTCCTTCCACGGGCTTCCGCTTTTACTGTCACCAGAGGAAGCTACACTTTTACTGAAAAAGAGTGAGAATTTTCTGCGGGCTGGTGTTCGTTAACTGCTCTCACCTCTTTCTTTTCGGTTCTCAGATATTGCTATCCTGTCGTCGGACACAACGTGGAAATACCCAGATACCCGCCTTGATCATATCCGCTGCGCAGTTTTCGAGTACCTGTGGCGTAAGGAAATGTACATCACATCAGGTCTTAAGTTCGGTGGAGACTTTCTGGCATATCCTGGAGATCCCACGCGCTTCCATAGCCACCACATCGTCATGGTACGCGAACGGCACGCACGCTTAAAAATTCTGGATATTATAAATATGGGACGGTTAGCGACGAATGCCAAAAAGACGTTTATTTTGGCTAGCTCCAGCGAGGATGAGAAACAAGTAGAAGCTTTTTCAATACAGTGGGCAGGATTTTGACGTGAACGAGGTATTATACAAAAATGACAAGTACATGTAAATTCTAGAAACATAGAACTAAATACGATATTACTGCGTCCTTATCATGGACGACCATTAAGCTCGTGTGCTTCGTCACCGGGACTCTGGCTACTGAGCCGCATATATGCACCGAGCGGCCTTGACTGTTCAAATATTCGCATGAGAAAATTTAAAAGCTGGCCAACCACTTCACCACTTTCGCTGACATCCGAATTCTCCATATGCGCCATATACTTTAGCACATCTTTAACTGTCACTAGACCGACCAATTTTCCACGGCGTTCTAATAAAATGACTCGTGGACTGTAATAAATGTAAGAAGATTTACATTGTGGCTAAAATGATCAATTTCCTTTATACTCACCCCAGTTGTTTAAACATATCCATGACAGTCTCCAGATATAGCTTCGGATGCACTGTTATTGGGGTCTGCACCTAACGTGAGTGAAACTTGTTTCGGGCCATTTGACCTAATGAAACCATTCTAACCTGGTCGATGTATGGTCCAAAATTGAGCATTTCCGATGACCCTTGGATCGTATGGTCTATCGTCGATATGCCTGCTAGATGCTCCTCGTCGTCTTCCGCAGGTTGGAAACGGCATAACGTTGAATCGTGTGCTTTATTCTTTGCCTTTGCTTTGTCTTCAAAATATTAAGATGTCAAAACGATTCCATCAACTGTTCTGGTATCTTACCAAGTAAGTACAACAATTCTGACCGACCAATGTATCCAATAAGGGTCATGTCATTCTTGTCTTGCACAACGGGAAAACCCCGATAGTCGGTGCCTTGCAATATTTCCTCTACTGTGATGTTAGAGCATAAAACAGCAAAAGATGCAAATGTAAGTGTTTTACCGATTTCGTTAAAAGGAATGCCGGATGCCGGAATTACCGTCATGTTCGTTTGCATAACGTGGGAAACTGATAAAAAGGGGAGGCTGTCAAAATTTTCGTGGGATTAAAAATAAGGGGTGCTTAAAGATTTTTTACCGGGCACACCGAACGCATGATCTTCCTTATCCAAAAATGGATACCCATTGAGACGGATATAGCGATCCGCTATGCCGCCTGTACCAAAGCGGTCACCCACAGCTCTAGTAATCATGAGCGCGATCTAAATCCAATATTAACACCAAATTTTCCCAATTCTTACGCCGGCTATCACTTACCATAGTTGGTAAGATGTAGGTAATTTGGCCAGTAAGCTCGAACATGATCACCACGACAGAGACTGTGCAGAAATAAGTTCAGGGAGTGGTCTTGCTAAATAGCAAAATCGTGGTTTACCTGTGATGCGCATAACACCGCTAAATAATTCAATTTATAAATCAGTTGAGCCGGTGAGCTTTTGTCTATCTCTTACCATAAAGCAGCAGCTGCACCGAGAAAAGCATATGTGCCTGGCGTGATGCACTACATATCGTTAGGCATTGCCACACTATACATGTCGCGAGGGGCACTACTCACTGGAACGTCAGGCTTGCAGCTAGAAAACAGGAAGAATTCAGGATGTGACCTACAGACAATATCGTCAGACAAGGAAACACTGGAATATACAAGATCATCTTCGCGTACTCTTGCCAGGATTTCACCAAAAGTCCAATCATACGCCCGAAAGTTGCACCAATGGCCATTGAAGGAACAAATATGCCACAAGGGACCTATACATAGGATTAAATATTGGCTTTCAAGCCGCGACAGTACCTTTTCCTTATACCTTGCAACCATAAGATACAATGGTCCCGAGCGTCCGAAGTGCAGTCGCAACGAATAACAAAACTACCATTCGAGAAAGCTGGCTTTGCCTTTGCCAATGCCAATGTCAATTACGTGCATGCGGCGCCATATTCTAGTATGGCTTCATACTTACTGACAAAGGCCATAATAATCATCGTCCCCTGCACCTTCACATTCGCGGAAAAGGATGCCCATGATTTCAGTCATATCAATACGAAGAAATACATTCGGATATGCAACTAAAGCTGTAATAAACGCCAGGACAGCAGCTTCCAAAATCGGCCGATTCTTGAGATATGTCTTTCGAAATTGTGCGACGAGAAGATTATATTTGATGACAAGAGCTCCATAAAGACCCTACAAAATGTGTTTTACCACGAAGGCAGCTTTTTCTTCTGAACGTATATTCTTACCCCAAAAACGCCAATTATAAAGACGAACAGATATTCAAATGAGTGCCATTCACGATCGTAGCTTACTTGAAACATTACAAGCTTCCCTGTGCGGAAAGGGTTCATAGCCTTTGCTCCCAAAGCTTGAGCATATTCAAGCGGGTTTTCTTTACACGTCCGCCACGTACCTGCAAGACCATCGTAGCAATCATTGCGCAGAAAAAGCTTTTCCACATAGTACGGTTAGCGAATGTTGAAGTCATTTCTTCCAGGGCAAAAAGGACACCACCGACGGGTGACCCAAATGCGACAGCAACGCCGGCAGCACTAGAAGCGGTCAGCATTTCTCGCATTTCCGCTACACTATTTGTTTAACGCTAACATAATAAAGAGAAGTATGAATATATCGCCAAATACCTTTACTCGTCCGGTATCTCTGAAAACTTCGCGATATTACATTGCCCACACAGCAGGCCATATGAACCGAAGGACCCTCTTTTCCAATAGACAAGTTCGATGCCACTGCCATGGCCTAAACGCAGTTGCTCTTAACTCGTGTGACATATTTCACGTGGTGTTCCACTATTTACCAAGCCAACGCTTTTCATTAACAATGTCCAACCACCGAGAAAGCCTTTCATCACAAAACCAGCTACAAGCCAAGTTGGTTGGTTGACAATCTTGACTAAATTAGCCCTAGCCTTTTCCTTACCGATAATGCACTTGATTTCCGAAATGCCGGATCCAGCAGCATAAGGAGCCAATGCTTTAACCAGGTACGCGCAGGTGGTGGCAAACAGAGTCTACTTTCCGCATCAGCCAAACGATTCTATTTCACATGTTATCATCACAAACTCACGGCCAATGCAACGTAAAATATCCACTTGACGATAAACACATCGGGTCCCAGACCAAGTACTTGGCTCCAGTACATCCAGTACTCGCAACCGCCATCTTGTGTACATCAACGTGTCACAACACTGAGATGTATATCCTTTTTTTTTCCAAGCATATAGTTACCGCTCCCTTCAATTTCCCAACAGCAGTATTTCTGGTTTAACCACCATGCAGTAGAGCAATATCCAAATTTGATGTCTGATAACCAGTCGGTCACGATAGCAATCAGCGCAGAGTTGAGTCCGATCGCCGCACCTGATCGCCTTCCGTTTCAGCACATCTTGGTTATGGCTGAATAAGCTAAGCGAAACTTACCGACAAGAGAAACCACGATCCAAGTCTGAGTTGTCTCAAAGGTCATCTTCCACCAGCCTCGCCAAGAGTGGTCATTCATTGTCTGGTTGTGGAATGACGACAACCGGTATCTCTCAACGGTGGCGTCTTTTACCCAATCTGCTCTTTGATTGTTTAGCTATACTGCCCGCATGCAGAACCATGATTAACAACAAGGATGCCTTGCCAATTGTACTGAAATCCTCATAACGACGTATTTGAGCCAATTCTTCCTCAAAGGGCACCGGCCTGGCCCGCCCACGGCTCGTCATACTGTTGCAGGATACGTAAGAAGTATGTTGTCGAGAAAAGGCAGAAAAATACTATCATGAATTCAGGGTCGACCTTAAACGAATCCCGCTCTGCTCACAAATTCTCGCCAATGTTACATGGATACTGATTAAAATTACACGAGAAGAACCGAACACTTGAGTTATCCTTATTACTCGGCAGGCCGCTGATTGGGGAAACTTCCGAGAACTACTACATCTAGACAGTACTGCTCTAGGTCCTTGACAGCCTTTTTAACGTCATCGTTTTGGAAATGGCCTGAGCACTCCACAGTAAAGATATAGTGCCATGGCCGTAATCCGCTGGGCCGTGAATCGATCTTGAACAGATTTAGTCCGTAGTCCTTGAAAACCTTCAAGCCATCACACAAGGCACCGGGTTGACGATGATCCACCGTGAAATGAATTAAAGTATGATCGTCCGACGTTGCATTGTCACTGGAAGTTCCGATAACCAGGAATCTGGTCGTGTTGGCTTGTATGGGACTTTCTATATCAGCATGTATAATGCCAACTAAAACGATATCGGTTTTTGATTTACCTGACGAATCCTCGATATCCTTTGCAAGGATTTCCAATCCATAGAGATGAGAGCATATCTCGCTACAGATTGCCGCAGCGCCTGACTCTGCAGCGGCTCGTTCCGCTGCCTCGGCAGTAGACTTGACAGGGATTCTTTTCGCGTTAGGTAAATGAGCGTCTAACCAGCGTTGTGTCTGCCCAAGACCCTGTCGCGGAAGTCGTCTTAGCACCCATCAACCGGGCATGCCTTCTGCGAAAGACTTGATACTTGCCTGAGGATGACTATATACTTTGGTCACTTTCTCAAGTTTGCTATTTGAGAGAAGGCATTGGTGTACCTTTAAGCAGGAAGATGCTTTTGTCAGAAATTGCTGTCAGTTACCAACGGTATAAACTTACAGTGAGATATGTTTCGGCGCGAACTCGTACGCTAGTTTTGGCAAAATAGTCAAGCGTTTCCACCACAGTGCCGAAAGTAGAGTTCTCGAAAGGAACAATACCATAAGTTGCTTGCTTCTTTTCGACAGCCTCGAAAACACCTAATATTTTCTGTAAGTAAAGAGCAACTAAGATAGATACTCAGTTATATTGCTTACCCGAGATCTGCTTCGTCGGTATATAAGCGACGCTATCGCCGAATCTCTGATAAGCTGCCTGATGTGAGAATGTTCCCGGAGGACCAAGATATGCAATGGAAACGTCTTTTTGCAAGGCGATCGACGCGGACATGATCTGGTGTTGTATTGTAAAGCTGTGAACTATCCAGTCGTTTATCCATAAGGAAAACGTATTACTTCTCTGAAAATGGCGTGTAATGATTCATGGTTTAAAGGACCCCGGTTCAACCGCTCAAGCTGTTTCCGTGAATGGTCAGCCTCTAGGTGTCTATCTTGCAGCAAGACAGCGACAAAATACCTTAGCGTAGACTTCTTTTTCGCGTCCAGGCATGTAAACGTGAACTTCAGACGGCTCTTTCTCTCCATTGTCGCTGCCAACCAGATGTTCATGGTTAATACGAGAATGGCAGACGGTCACAGATCGTGGTTCTGTTACCCTTGCTGTTTATTAGCCTTTCGCTTGGCTTCACCGATGCTAAGCGAGACCTGAGCTCGCTCGTTCAACAGTTCGACTAAGGTCGCGTCGAGCGAATCAATCCGTTGCCGGAGGGAAGCTAGATCTGACATTACGGGTCTTTTTACACTTTTCCAGGGACACGGTAAGTGATCTCTCTGAAACTCAGCAAATTTAGTGCCTGATTCATATACTCATAGGGACATCGACACTTGATATATCAACAATAAGTCACTGATAAATAACGAGGAGCATTTATCGCGAAATGCTTCAATCTCTATAGCCAATAGCTACAATATCCGCTTTAAGCTATCTGAGATTGTTCAAATCATCGAACTGCTACGCTAAGTATCAACGTCTTACCTACGAGAAAAGAATCCAAGTCGTAGTCTTGACTGACTATACGAAGAAAGCTGATGACAGGGACCTGTTCCTTAACTTTACAAACAGGTTCAATAAATAGTGCACAACAGAGTTTTGCTGCTTCGACTTAGGCGATCTGCTTGTTATGCTTTGTCAGTCGGCGCTCGTGAGACACAATGCGTCCGACAATAATAGCATGTGGGTGGTGCAAAGGTCTTTTTATAATTAAGAGTTACATGCAGAAACTGTGCTGAGCTTTCACTTGGGCAGGTCCAAAGGACAAATATTCCTGCTGTTCTGTGACACGAGAGCATTGACGCCATCTCTTTTCTGTAAATTCAGCAACAACGAGATGATTCTACCATTGTAGACGAGATTGGCATATTCCAATATTGGTTAGTAGCATCCTTGTACATTCATTTGGTAAAGAGAGTCGTGTCGAACTGTTACTTTTCTTTGTGCTCTGTGAGTCCGAGCTTCGGGAATGCTTGAATTTTTCTGCACTTTCCACGCCTTCCACTCCACACCAATTTAGGTCCCGTTCATCCTTCCAGTGTTTCCCCCCATGTGCTTCCCATCTGCCTTTCCTTTTTCTCTCCCTTTCTAACTCGACTTAAAAGATCCAACTCTTTCTTCTTGCTATCTGCGTGCGGAACCATGCTCTTTTCCTATTATCTCTTTTTCACCACTGTAATCTATTCGGCTCCTACGTTCGCCAGCGAAATGTAAGGCTCTTCTCCTTTGAGTTCCAGTTACATACGGAACTTGACCCTTTGATAACTCCTTGTAGTGTCCTTATGAAGCGAACTGACGCTTCCTTTTCGCACTCGCCTCACTCTGAAGCTTTCAACGTCGTCCATCTCATAGCCGCCGTCGTAGGCATTCTGGGCGCCGCGGCCATCGGTATTGCGGCTTTCATCATGTGTCGAAGACGCAGACGTCGTCAAAAGGATACTGACATCGAAAAACCAACCAACAACAATAGCACATTATCGGCCTCTGTTATCCAGTCACCAAGCGCTATCCACACCATCAAGTCAATACCCAAAACCAGTCGCTTTAACCAGTTCGCTAGTGCCTATTGCTTCGACGAGCGGCAGCCGACATCGTCACCCGGTGTACAGCATCCAACCACCCACATTTCCAGCCCTCCACCACCTCCTTACCAACCATAATGTCTTTTTATATTCTATACATCTTGCATTGTAAATACCTTCTGTCTTTATTCCTTGCTGTATATAATGCGTTATTTTCATAGTTTGAAACCAATCCCTGCCCTCGGCGCATGCAGCACATTGGGCCTTGCATCCTGCATAATCACAGCGCTCATCGAACCATTGAAATTTACAATAAATCATATGCCACTAGCCGTTGCAGCGCACACCATTGCATTCTACATACAAGGGTATTACAACTGCCAAAACGCTTATTCTTTTTTTATCATTATGGGATATACTATACTACAGGAATAACTCTATACAAAATAAATCTAAAAAGCCTGCATTCTGCAAACGCTAGGATAAGTTACGCAAGGGAATAGAAAAATAGGATGGGTGCGAATATTTAAAGCATAGCAGTCTGCATTGGAACTTCTTTTCCAACGACGTGGCGCTTCAAATAGCCATTCAAAAACATGCCATCTGGATCGACAGCTTGACGAACTGCCAGAAAATCTCGGAACTTCGGGTACGAAGCTTCAAGTTGCTGGGAACTCTGCCCATGCGCCTATCCAATCTACTGTTAATCTTCCGTCCGATTTACTCGTGGGATACCTATATACCTTGGCCCAGTGCGGTCGACCGCCATACGATCGCATAATGTCTTCATAGATCTTCCAGTACTTCTTGTATGGCACGGGCTTACCGTAGGGCCTGTGGCAGCAGAACGATTAGTACTATACGAGACAAATGTCTTCACACTCATTTTTATACACCAACCTATACATAATTATGCCAATATAGCAAGTCTTGCGACCATACGCTGGGCTGAGCCATACATCGTCCTCGTCTACAAATCGAATCTCGACGGGAAAATGCACCTTCAAATCAGAGGCATTGATAAACGTGTCGAGTTCCCGCAAAGCATCAGGCGCCTTCTCCCACGGAATGGCCCATTCGTTCACATATTGCGGGAACAAACAGTCAAACATAAACACCTTGTGGGAATCATCTATAACATGCCGTGGCTTTGAATGGACCTTGTCAAACATGAATCGAGTGATGGATGGAATCAAAGACGGCTTGTAGCGCGCCGTATTAAGCATGAATTGGTATAAATGCACAGCGATACCGCGTTCGCGGATCCAGCTGGAAGAAGGTATCATGGTCGGTTTATCGGTTCGATTGGCGCGCCATACAACGCAGTCGTCCGTATGAGGCATCCACCAAATACGGACATGTTCAGCCGAATGAATAACTTGATCCAATTCGTTTAATACGTCAGGAAACTTGTATGGTCTTTGAATGGCTTCAAGCCGAAAAGCTGGTTCCACTTGAAGTGAAATACGGGTCACGATGCCCAGGGCACCCAGACTGCAACGCGCAGCGGCAAACAGATCGGGATGATGCTTGGGCGAGCAGAAAACGATCTCACCTTGCGCTGTGATAAGCGTCATGTCCACGATCTGCATAGAAAAATATAAACTTAGTGCTGCAAACCTTGATTTTAAAGTGCGTCGGCTGACTGACCATAGTTGACAGACATCCAAATTTAGCCCCTGTTCCGTGCGTTGCTGTGGCCATGACACCCGCCACCGTCTGATCCGAAATTGAACCTAAATTGCTCAAGGCCAATCCGTTCTCTTGAAGCACAGCATGCAATCGGTGCAATGTCATGCCCGCCTCCACTGTTACTTGGCACTTTTGCTTATCGACTTGCAGTAAGTGGTTCATCTTGTTAATGTTGATCATGAAGCCGTCAGTGCAAGCGAGATCCGAGGGAGAATGTCTGCTACCAAACACTTTGATCGTTTTGCCATATCTCTTGGCTAAAGCAACGATCTAGCCAAATAGTAAGTAAGATCTCGTGACAGACTTTGGGTCCACTGACAAAGATTGTTAGCTACCTTGACGATCTCAGCTTCGGTCGTAGGCTCAAAGAGCAATTCACAAGTGCATGAGAACGTTTTTGCCCAGTTGCGAAAAACGTAATCCTCAGTGGCAATGACCTGTAATGCCGGTTCCAGTTGGTGTCGTCGAACTCGAGGCATCGATAAGAGACTCTCGGAAGCAGGTACAAAAAGCGGGGTGGAAAAAACAAACACTTTTTGGCCTTTGTATTCTGGCAAGAAGATGTATTTGGAAGAGTTAATACACTCAAACAATAATACTTGATGCTTTATAGTTAGACAACGGTTGGGTTCATTGATGCAATTGGCAGCTTTTCTTCGCAGAAAATGGCGGGAAAACTTTAATGGCGTTATCTGATGAGATGCATCTTATTCATTAGTCAAAATACGATAACATGGGTGCCAAACTTTGCCAAAATGGATATACTGCTACATTATCAGATTTTATCGTACGAAAACGAACGCAGCAATCGCTGGACATCTTCATAGTCAATAACTTAATAGACGCGATTATACGACAACTGTGACGGAGGGGGGTTGGGTTAGGCTTTGAGAATTGCAAGATGGCGGGTTTGCTCGATAATACAATCGAAAAACTGAATCAGATAGTCGTTGCTATAAGCTCGAAGTTATAGATCATAGATCAGATTTTGTATGCCTCACCTTTGGCTACATCTGATACGCCAAAAAGGGATCAGCATTTCGCCAATGGAGGACATTACTGTCTTCTTCTCGCTTCACTAGAAGTCGAATACAATAGTGTTGTTACGGTTTCTGTAGTGCGTAAAAAGGGCTATAAGTATTACAGCCAGACGCATCACAATAGTTATGCTTCGCACTTGCAACGACTCCAATGTCTTTGAGGTTTCCAAGTCAGACTTTTCCAGAAGTGTGGACTTCTTTTTTTTCGAGTTAAGCTTGTCATGTCAGAACCTCAAGCCAAACGACCACGCATAAAAGAAACATCACAGCAGTCAGAGAACGCCGAAGAATCAACGGGCAAAGTTGAGGCATCTCGGGACCTTTATCTGGACACCATCAATCGACACATGCTCGACTTTGACTTTGAAAAGGTCTGCTCAGTCTCCTTGTCCCATTTAAACGTGTACGCCTGTCTCGTCTGTGGCAAATATTACCAAGGTACATATATTCCTTCCCTCCTTAGTATCCACTGTCAGTGATTGCAAGGCCACTCCGAACTGATCTGTCGCCAAACGATTAGGACGTGGCAAAACATCCCATGCATATTTTCACAGCATCAACAGAGATCACCACGTGTTTATAAACTTGCACACGCTAAAAGTAAACGTTTCATGACGTATTACAAGCGACGATCCAGATATACTGACGTTTGGAAGAATAGGTGTATATACTTCCTGATGGCTATGAAGTACAGGATACTTCATTGGACGATATCAAGGTAAGGCATACAACTTCCTATTTCTTCAATGTTCCAAGGTTTTTTGATGTCGTCCCGGATAGTATGTCATTAATCCGACGCTGACCAAAGAACAAGTGGCACAATTGGATGCCAATCTGAAGCCGTCTTATGATCTGAACAACAAAAAGTATCTGCCAGGTAAGCACTACGTGCAATATACTAGATTTTAATCTAGCAAGAACGTGCTCATGCATAGAATAAAACAAGGATTTGTTGGCTTAAATAATGTAAAAGCCAACGACTATGTTAACGTCGTAATCCAAGCACTTGTGCATATTCCTCCGTTGCGAGATTACTTTATACTTGAAGACTTTGAAAAGCAAGAAAGATCTCAGCTCGGTAAATAATTTGCATATTCAGGGAAAAGGATGGGCATGTTGAGGCTCATTTGGCTAGTACTTAGTGACAAGATTTGGTACCCTTGTCCGGAAAATGTGGAATCCACGAGCTTTCAAAGGACAAGTTAGTCCTCATGAACTATTGCAGGTGCGTCTGAAAATGGTAATATGAGCGAGGAATATATTTATGACCTTTGTATTAGGAAATTTCAAACGCCAGCAACAAGCAGTTTCGGCTCACGGAACAGAGGAATGCGATCGATTTCTTGTCTTGGGTTCTGAATGCATTGCATCGGGATCTTGGAGGAACGAAGAAGAAGAATAGCAGTAAGTGCCTTGTTTACGGAGGAGTCATTGGATCAGGTGTATTAATGTTAGCGAAAGGCATCATATACAAGATTTTCCAAGGCGAAGTGCAAGTCGAGTCGCAAACTGTGGGACCAAATGACGTTTCAACAAGCGGGAAGTCGGTTGCAGTTTTTGACGAGGATCGTGGTATGTTGATAACTGGTAGATAGGTGTTCTGGATTGCCTAAAGTAACGTTTCTTATTTTCGATAGAGATTAACGTGAGCAAAGTACCTTTTCTTTTCCTTGCCCTGGATCTGCCGCCACCGCCGCTTTATCAGGACGAAGCAGAAAAGGATATCATCCCTCAAGTACCACTAGCTACAATTCTGGGTAAATACGACGGTCAGAGAATTCAGGTAAATATCACACAAGCGATAAGGATGATCTAGAAAGAACTAATTCTTCTTTCCAGGAAACCGCCACCCACAAGCGACGGTATCATATTACACGTCTTCCAAACTACTTGATTTTCCACATAAAACGCTTCAACAAAAACAACTGGACACTTGAAAAGAACCCAACTATTGTCAATTTCCCTATCAAAGATGTAGACATGAGCAGCTGTAAGTAAAATTGGATAGCTCGAAATCATGTAGACCTTTTACTGACTTTAGGCTTTAGTTACCAGTGACCCAGACGCCGAACGTCTTGGCACGCATTATGATCTACTGGCTAATATCTGCCACGAAGGCAAGCCTGAACCGGGGCAAGGCACTTATAAGGTCCATGTACGGCACCGCGGTACAGAGCAATGGTACCAAATCCAAGATCTGATTGTTGAGGAGATCATGCCGCAGATGATTTTCTTATCAGAGAGCTATATACAGGTAGGAAGAAGTAAATGAGATGTACTCAAAGGTAACAACTAAAGTCTTCTTCTCTTTTAGATCTGGGAGAGAAAGCCTCCTTCCGAGCCATCATCTAATAAATAAAGAAGTGGTTGTTTAACATACGGCACCTTTCACTCATATACTGAAGACGAGGCGTACGTCGAAGTGTGACAGTCAGCATGTCTCAGGAAATCCTTTCTTAATGTCAGTCCTGATAGCTGTCCACGAGGATAATTCACATGTGGTGCGATGCACCTATAAAGGCCATTATCTATTTATCAAATCTCTCAAATTAAACATGAGACGACTGACACACATAACCGTCATAACTGTATCTGTTATGGCGAGTGAGTTTGGTACATTTGCTGAGTAGATTTGGACATAGAAGGGTTTCCCAAAATTGACGGACTCACTTTCGTAGAGACACTGGGTCGCCCGTGACCACGGACCATTGCTTTGGCATTCACGTTACGATTCCAAATGGTTTTACAGCCTGTGCACGTCAAAACCATATGGATCATCGAGCCGTCCTAGAATTATTACTTCTGCATTTACTCAAACTGCCTTGCTTGTATTTGCAGTAGGAAGCGTGTACAAAAATGAAGCCCAAAAGTTGGGAACTTTAAAACCACGACACTCGGCAGGGAAGTCTCGTTGCATCCTCGAAAGCACAGGAAGTATTCTGTATCAAGAACTAATATCGATTGATGCTATTTTCGCGAGGATCTATGATGATTGGTGAACTCTGAAGTCTTTCGAATAAGAACCTGGCTTTGGGACCGTTATAGGTAACGGACACCCAAAGAGGAATCGTAAAGTAGATGGAATCGTTCTATTGAATGTAGCAGTGCATCTCGGATGGAGCCAACAAGTTACGATCGAGTCCAGAAAAAAAAGGATACAAAAGCTCGTTACTCTTTCCCACCTTTCCCGAAGGGCCCATTCCATGGTGCAGGAAAGACCACAGGATAGAAGTAGGAGTGAGGTGAGTTTTGCTGTTCAGCTGGGGTCCGTTTTTAAGCTTCGAAAGTTGTGGCTTGGCGATTCAAACAGAGCACATCCGGATGTACGGTTGCACAGAGAATGTTTTCGCGGAAAGACGTCAAGGCAGAGGCGCTCAGCGAATGAACAGGGTAAATCAGGCCTATCATGATACAAGGAAGAACCTGTTTATACTTTTTTGCTCCCTTATCTGGCGATTGATTTATAAAATATGATCCGATCGCTGCTTAAAGCGGCTTATATCGTTTAGAAAGGTCCAGGCGTCGTGTATCCAGTGGTGCTGAATTGGGAGCACCTGCGTAGACTGTACATCATCAGACTGATAAACTGCCTTGGTACAATTTATCATCGTTTGATCGACTGTCGACGCTTCTAAGAAGCGTCTTTGCGCTCCAACGTCGTTGGGGTCCTTTATCGGCTCGCTGATCAGTGAATTTATCACCAACGTTACTAAGAATTTTGTTCTCCTTGAATAAGGTTTCGTCCAATCACTTAATCCTTAGGAAAAGGTGTGGATCTTGGTTCCCGTTAACTGTGGCGAAGTACGTGCAAAGCAATGTAATTCATCTTCCACTGGCTAAGGGTCTGCTATTCAGATCCTGTTCCTAGGGCCTGAATGTCTCTAACACTGCATCGATTTCGAGCCGCGTATGTCCTCTTCCTGACTTTAAGGCCTTGAAGCCACGAGAATGGTGATATCGATGCCTGTGTTAAAACGTCCGGATTAAATTGTGCTTAGCAATCTGATATGCCAGAACTCATGGTTTCCGTTCATATTTGGGACTTTCCGTAGCACGATTGTGTATGAGGCTTGGTAATATTCCGGACCCTATGTAACATTTGCACATAGCTTTGTCCAACAATGACGGACAGTTTTGTTTACTTTTCTTGCTAACAGCTATGGTCGGGTTCTTACAAGGTCAATTTTCAGCTTCTGGACGGGAGAACATGCGGTTGGAAACGTTCGTAGATCAAGACCAGCCGCGACGGACAGACAATAAAAGAGAATATCTGCAGCAGATTAAAGAGGCGCTGAAAGGGAAATTTTATGCATTTGGTAGCGTAGAACGAGAAGGACAACCGCAATGGTCCCGGGTTCATCAAGAAATGCGGCTCAAGGTCACCACTGGCTAAATGAGAGCTGCGCAAAGGAGGCGGGGGAATGAGTGGCGACACACTCATTATACTCCGTACTTATAGCCTGACGAATGATTATCCTAGTTGGCGACTCTCCCTAAAGCACTGATAACCCTGTTGTCGGGAAGTGGTCTTCGCAAGATGCAGGATATAATTTGGTGAAACTCGTTGCGCTGGTCCTCTGGCCGAAATATTCAAGTTGTGTTTCTGTAAAAGTATGTTAGCGAATCTCTGAACTTCATCACCGAGCTGGTAGCTGGCTGAAAACAGTGCTTGGTGCCGCTAATGAGCGACCGAACACTTGTAACAAGCCGGACAAGAGCAAAAATAATAGAGTTCAACAGGTGCCAAATAAAGCAAGCGGGGTGTCCCTGCGATCTGCTATAAAAGGCTGTGTAGCTTAGTGTTCGGATCCATTAAACATATTCCTTTCTGTTACGCTCCTTTATAACAGAGTCGATTCGATGGTTGTAAAGCGTTATTCGATACCGTTCTTGTTGGCTGTTCTCCAGTTCATTTCTCCTCTTGACGCCGCTCCAGCATCGTCCAGTAGCTTCCCTGAATGCAATACAAACATTAATGCGAATGCCCAGGCCGTAAAAGACGCCTTCACGAATGCATACGAAGGCTACAGGAGATACGCTTGGGGTCACGATGAGCTCTTGCCCGTCTCTAAGAGCTACAATGACGACTTGTAAGTTAACACGCTAATACGTTATGCAACAGGTTAATAACGGTCCTTTTTTCTTTCTGGCTACATTGAAAATAAAAGAAACCATTGGGGAGGTAGGATCGCATAAAGAATGCCGGTACGTTTATCAGTTCCTCATCCAGATGTTCTTTCATTTTATTTATAGCTTCGATCGTCGATTCTCTGGACACAATGATTATGATGGGGCTCGACGACTACTACGACGAGGCGCTGAATGTGTTTGTGCCCAAGATCAACTTTAAATCATCCAGTGACCCAGCAAAAGGCTTTGAAACAAACATCCGTTACTTTGGAGGGCTGTTGGCTGCTAATGATCTTCGCCCGAACCCAATCCTGGTCGAAAAGGCCGTCGAGCTCGCAGACAATGTTCTGATGCCCCTATTCTCGTCTCCATCGGGTGCTCCCTATACTTTCATGGATCTGGCAAGGTAAGACACTACGAAAAAAGAGGGGAGGGAGTTATATGTAGTATACTATTCATCTCCTAGTGGTACTCCACAAAAGACTAGCACCATCAACCTGGCAGAGTTCGGCACTTACACTTTAGAGTTCAACCGGTTGTCTCAGGTAACTGGAAATGACACTTACGCAAAGACGGCCAACTCTTTGATCGATCGAGCTATTGCTGAGCCAACCCCAATGCCGGGTTTGTTTCCGACTAGCTGGAACGTCAACACTTTCAAACCTGACAATGCTAGTACGTACCTACTTCGTTATCCCATTTCTTGAGTTGGAACAATGCTGTAACTCTTTTATACGTACATAGGTATCATTACCGTGGGAGCGGGCGGTGACAGTTTCTATGAATACCTCAACAAAAACTACATGCTACTGGGTGGCTCGGATTCAAAGCTTATGGAAACATGGACCAACTCGGTAAACAGTATCCAGAAATATCTGCTTTCTCCCACACAAGAGGATCCCAACGTCCAATTCGTCGCGACCATTACAAACAGCACTTTCAGTTACTCGTCTGATGAACTGGTAAGATATGACTAGCAATAAATCGATTCGATATATCACCTGTTCACTGACAATCCACGTAATAATATAAAGATCTGTTTCTGGCCTGGCAATATTCTTCTCGGTACCAAGCTGATGAATGGTGAAACCACGCAGTTTGAACAATTTGCTCAGACATTCATGGACAGTTGTTTGGCTGTATGGGACGGAACAGCAACTGGTATCGCTCCTGAAGCCTGGACCTGGAACCCAGAGTCTCTCATTTCCGAAAAGAAGGCTGTCAAAGACTCTGGACTTCTGAACTTCATCAAAGATATCATTACGCAAACGAAAAAGGATACTAATGACCAGAGACCTTTCCAAATCACTAGTCCCATCTACAACCTCCGTCCAGGTACATGTTTACTCTGCATAGCTTTATCTTGTTCGTTTCATAACTTTGCTCTCCAGAAACGATCGAGAGCGTCTTCTACTTCTATCGAATTACAGGCGACACCAAATATCAGGTAAAGCTGAAAATGCTAGGTCATTTCGTCACCCAATTTTGATGCATTTCTTTCTGCTATATAGGACATCGCGTGGAAACTCTTTACTGACATCTACAAGTACACCAAGACACCCTCTGGCGGCTATACAAGACTCAGCGATGTGGATAGTGTTCCACCTCCCAAAGCTGATTTTCAGGAAAGGTATGTGCAACGGAATGTGACAGAGTTGTAATTACGCTGGCATAACCTGCAGATTCATTAACAACGTGATATCTCCTTTTAGCTTTTTCCTGGCTGAAACGCTGAAGTACCTCTACCTCACATTTGTGGATAAATCCTGCATCTCCTTGGACAATTACGTGTTTAACACGGAAGCTCATCCGTTCAAGCTTCCCAACCCAATGCAAGTTCAAAGCTAGGTATTACATATTCCTTCCTGGACGCGTCTCTTACGTAGAATACGACTTTTCTTGTTCCCCATTTTACTATGTTATTAATAATTTGTGCGGACGATCCGCGGCATAATGAAGCATAGTGCAAGCTCTCTACTTTAACTTTATCCACTTTTGGCAGTAAGCACTTCAATACCTCATTCACATGTAGAGCGTCGAGAACTCTTCATAGTTAAACCCATGAAGTCGGCAGAGAATCGTGGATGGCAAAAAAGACCTTGACTACATCAATGTAGGTATTCAGTAGTCTTAGAGAGTGCAACCTTGTTACAGACGTGGGTTCTGTGTAATGATCATGTAACGCTGTTCATAATACATCGCCACAAAACAGGAAAGCGAGCCAAAACTGTCTTTCGCATAATGCACGGTTCGCGCGTAATTCACGATTATAGTAAACTTCGTGACATTAGTAATAGTATGAACTGCCTCTTAAATAGAGTAGAGTTCGACGGAGAAACAAGAAAACGCCTTTAAACGCTGCTGGCACGAGTGGATATCACAGCGATGATTTGAGGCAACATTTACCCCGCAGCCAGAAATTTTAAGGGTCATTTCTCTTTTTTGTTGCCTCCGCCTTCTCAAGCCCGTCCTCCTTGTTGACCACATGGACAACAATGTAGAAGAGCATACGACATGTTGGAAGATCAGGAGCAAAAACAGCGATCCGTCAGAACCAGCACGGCGCTACGTATACAGACGCTCGATAACTGGAGAAGGCAGCTCTGCTGCGGGTGTTCTTAATGTCCACACCGACAGCGAAGGCGCTGCATTTGAGGATCGCTTGAAAGAATTTGCGCAGCGACAATCGACAATTTCCATAGTTGCCCAGCTTCGTCAAGAATCATTGAAAGAGCTTCAGCGTCGGCAAACGGAGCGAGAAGCAAGAAGACTCCAAGAAGAAAGCAGCGGCGGCCAGATGCCAGCAGGTGACCAGCAACAGACACCCAAAGTTATTGAGCAAAGTTCGAGACCGTATGTTTTTGAGAGCCCTTCTAAATGTTTAACTGATACGGAACGAAAGACGTGGCAAGCGAGCATTCGAAACGACGCGATGCTTACGTATCCTCATCAATGGTTAAGACTTGCCAGTATTTTCAGCGTTCAGTCCAAAACAGCACGCCAGTCCAGTTTGCTGACTCAAGCGACACAAAAAGCGGCATTTGAAGATGCTGGGATAACCGAGTCAAATAAACCAGAAAACTATCTGAAAATACGCGATATTCAGAATCGAAATTATGCACGAGACGCGTAGGTGAACTCGTGATTACACTGTTGTTTCTAAGTTTGACAGCCCGCATTTTTTTCCTGTAGCGTGAATGAAGGAGTGAAGTACATGGAGAGCGGTAGGATTAAAGATGCATTGGATTGTTACAAGCGGGCGCTGGACATGGACCCCAAATATGCCGAAGGCTGGTACCGCGCCGCTGAAAGGTTGGATACCAAATTCCTCGACACTTGGCCGCGCTACTTCTAACTCATTTCTTTTTACCTTGGGCAGTTTACTTCGAGAGCGTTGTACGCAGGAGGCAGTGGAACAGCTGGAGCGGGCTCTTCGACTGGATCCGAATCATGAACCAGCAAAAGCATTACTATGCAGCATAAAAAACATTTCATCTTTGCCGGAAAAAGAGCGTCGTCCACGTCCATGTTCACGCTCGCCATCGCGTAGACGCTCACGATCACGTTCGCGTTCGCGCTCACCGTCGCGTAGACGTCATCGTAGTAGAAACGATCGTACTGACAGGAGTGAGCGATCCAGATCATCAGCTTACAAAGACAAAAAAGGTGGTCAAAGAAGTAGGGGAAGATCAAGGTCACCAGCGCGCAGGGATCGGAGCGGTGAGCGAAGGAGACGAAGAAGAAGCAGATCAAGGTCATTATCACGCAGAGACAGAACCTATAGTCGAAGAAGTAGAGCAGACAGATCGCGGTCACCGTCGCGGAATAGGGATCGGAGCAGTAAGAGATCGAGAAGAGGACGATCCGATACTCTGACCAGTCCTGAACGACGCGAAAAGAATGAGCGAACAAAATCTCCTTTGCGAACGGACGTAAAAGATGAACGAGTAAGGAATAAGGAGAGACGAGAACGAACACCGAATAAAGACAAAGCTCGGACTCGATCAACAGAATCAGAACGTCTACGGTCGCCTCGGCGGAAAGAAGCGCATGACGTCTCGATGAAAGCAGAACGGAAAGGAGCAGGAACCTCGGATGAGACTACTTTTCGATCAACAGAACCAAAGCGTTCACAGTCGCCTTCGCGGAAACAAGCACATGATACCTCCGGGAAGACGGAACGAAAAAGACCAGAGACACTGGATAAGGATAAGGTTACTTCTCGGTCCACGGAATCACGGTCATCTCGACGAGAAAAAGCGGATGACGCTTCGACGAAAACAGAAACAAAAGGAGCAGAGGAGGATCATGCAAAGCTTGAGGAACAGTCTAAGAAAGATGTGAAGTCTACAAGGGAGGGAGAAGCAGATAAGGAAAAAGCAAGCCGAAGCGCATCAACATCAAAAAGTGTATCAAGAAGCGATCGGTCTAAAGCCAAAGATGATTCATCTGCACCAGTACGTGATAGCCAACGTAATGAACAGAGGACTGAAAAAGAATCGGATTCGCGCTCGAGCAAAGATAAGGACGTCCGTCGGTCATCTGATAAAAAGTCAGATAAAAAGGAGGATGAAAAAAGGGAAGAAAGTCGTGGACGAGGGAGACCAAGATCCCCATATCGCACGAACCGCGCTCGATGGCGAAGACGAAGTAGATCACGCTCGAGGTCTCCTCTAAGGAAATACTCGAATGGTGGTTTAGCCAGCAGACGTAGATCACGGTCTCCACGAAAGGACGATCGCAGTAGACGTGGCATAAGGGAGTCAGAGCAAGCGAGATCTGATGCTGAAACCATGGCAGCCAGTAGCTCAGATAAAGAGAAGTCAAGGCGATCTGTTGACAAAGGAAAAGAAAAATCCAGGACGGATGTGGACGGTTCTGCAAAAGATACCACGACCAGTCGAAAACGGAGCAGAGAACGATCAAAATCACCAGTAAGGACTAGCTCCAACAAGGAAGGAAATACCTCGGATATCACAAGCAGTCGAATACGGACCAGATATCAGTCAAAATCACCAGAAAGAACCAACTCCAACAAGGAAGGAGATATCCCGCCTACAAAAGATACCAGAACTAGCAGAAGACGAGCCAGAGACAGATCAGAATCACCAGTCAGGACCAAATCCTATAAGGAAGCTACGAAAGATACCGGAACCAGTCGAAAACGGAGTAGAGGTCGGTCCGAATCACCAGAAAGGACGACTTCGAAGAGTGAACGCGAACGGAAGAAGCAGAAAAGAGATTAATCGCTTAACGAAAAACACTGAGTGTGTTTGTTATTAGAAGTTTGTATATATTTCTTTTGATATTGAAGCTTCAGAAATGAGCATAAAGTGTGTTTGTTTCAATTGTATCTTTTCAGCTATTGAGGTTTAGCGTCAAGGGGAAAACCATGCTCTCTAAAATAGCGCAAAAAGCAAATGTACCATCAGAAGGAGATATACGTCCAATCTTCCTGTTTATCAGAAGGGGCAAGAATACAACAGATGTTTCCTTTTGCGAGGTAACTTCGCTGTGGAATAGTATATGGTTATAGGTAGATTGCAGTTGCAGGAGGTAGTAACTTGTAATACAGGGTCTACAAAGCGATGATGATGAAGGGAAAGGATATATATCGGTCATGCAGAAGTGGTTCGGGTCAGGAATAATAACATATAGTACACGTTGAATAAGAATTAAACATATCCTTGGTAGTAAGTTTGTGAGGTCTTCGTAGTATTGATTGCTTCTTCTTTGCCGGATGCAAACGTCGGAAGTTGTTGTGTAGTTTGCCGTGAAGTGCTGAATGCCTTTAGACGACTGTAAGGAGAAACAGACGTGTTATTATTGGTGCTCATCATTTGGGAGAATCGGTTTATTAAGGAGTGAGTGCGCGGCGGCACACGGTCCGAGCGTGTTGAGGATACAGAACTGGAGCGATGCAATCCGTCCGCAAGCGTGTCAGTTCCATTCTGGTATGCTGAGCTAGCTCGTCTCATCTTCGTTGCTAGTCCGTTCACGGAAGCGAGCCTTTGAGACAGACTCCTTGCCATCTCGCCTGTACTTGCCCGTTTCCAGGCGTCGGTTACTTCCCGCGTACTTGCGCGTCGAAAGAATTCATCCAATGATTCTTTGGATTCCCTTCGGAACGAATCAAAGCTCTGTCGAGCCATATCCGTCGTGTCACGTAAACGCTGCAGTCGACTACCAGAGCCGCTGGATGCAACGGACGAAGTGTCGCTCCAATCGCTGGAAAAGAACCCGCTGCATCGTTGGTCGTTAACACCTGGCACAATTTGACCAGCCGCCAGTGCTTTCAAGCGCCTATCTCGGATTGAATAAGCCGCGGTTAAAACCACTTGAATGTCGTCAATGGGGTAATTCTGTAAATATCTATTATAAGCACGATGTTCCCCGATATGCTGGATCAAACTTCACCTGCAGTAATCGAACGTTTCCCGCAAAATCGTCTTTCAAAATCTCCTGACGTACGCATCTTCTTGCAGGTCAAGATAATGCGATTTGCTTTAATACATGTAGAATATAAACTTACATAACCATTGCAACCGTGAAATCCAGCAGAAACTCAAAACGCATGTCGTTTGAGTCCTCCTGAGTTCCTCGATCAGCCAAGATAGAGTCCCATAACCGAATCACGTCGGGCAAATCCCATTCCTGCGAACACAGCACAGTAATCCAGCGGAACGCATAGTATTGTTCCTTGATATCTTTGCGCTTCAGGTCGCGCCATAACGGTTTATCCACCCATGAAAGCCGCTGACTCATGCGCTGCATCGTTGCATTGATACCAGTGCTTGCGTCTTGATCCATTGAGCGTACAAAATGGTCGCGTACGTCAGACATGAGGATGGTGAATACAAAGAAAGCGTCTGCCTCTGCGTGCGCCTGCGATTCAGGATGGCTGTCTTTGGCGAACACGTAGTATATCGGTGCTAAAAGCTCATTCATGCCTTGTACATAGCCGACTCCTGGATTGAGTTTTGCATAAACAAAAAGAATGCGCTCAACAGCTTCCCAGTGCAAATCCTGTGCATTTGGATCTAACAAGCGCTCGTTTGATTGATCACCCTGGCCGGCTTGTATACCAAAGTCGTTATTCATATGGGCAATGCGAGCAAAGATTGCGCGGCGGTTAGGTATATAAGGACAAAGCGGTTTGAGGTTCTTCAGGTCATATTTGCGTTTCGGTTGAGGGATAACGGATGCTGTCAAGTTACTACTGCTGCTCTTGAATGCAGATGAAAACTTGCGCACAATGTTACGCGGTGAGGTGGACGTGTCTGCGGCAACTACTCCAGACTGTGACGAATGAACAGAGCTCCGCGAGTTAGAACGGGATCTGTTGTTGTTGCTACTACCGTTAGCTACAGTAGCGGTACGGAGCGATTTCTTTGATGCTGTGGAAGACGACCTGGGCCGTCCCATGAACCCGAAAGAGAATCTTCGACCAGCGGGTTTCTCATTATCTTCCGTGGCTGTTAGCGGATCTGAGGCCTCATCTTCTTTTTGTGACGTATTAGGAGGAGACAATGGATTTAATGGGTTGCGTGGCACGTGCGTCTGGAAGAAGGCAATATCTGGTAATGTCCGCCGTACATCCTTATCGATCTGTTCCAGGATGTTATTGTCATGGAAATAAATGGCCCACTTTGAACCCGGTTCGACATTTAGAGGCTAACATGACAGGTATGAAAAAACCCAGTACCGTGACCATAAGTACCAGTCATCATTCTTACATGGTCTGTGCTTGGTGGCTCACCGTCTGGATCTTCCAATAGGTCTCTGACCCAATTCTAAAACCAATATGTTACAGGTTAAGAGGATCCACGGTCTCATGTGAATGTTTGAAACTAACATACATAGTAACACATTCTTTGCGTTGCCAAGACTTTACTCCACATGCGTTTATCCGGTGGCAAATACCCAATTAGTACTTTCCAAGCTGTGGCACGCAACCCGGACTCGTCAGGTATGCCTGCAAGAGAGTCGCTTTATTGTTTAATAAATTTGAAATAGACCAAACAGAAAGAAGCACACACAGACCATAGAAACATGCCTCGCGGAAAGATTTCATATCAATGACCGGTTTCCACTCCGGATCAGCTTCATCATTTGGAATGTCCGTGCTCAACGTAGTTTCAAAATACTTTAACCTGCCCGGTCATTGTCAAACAATAAACACAGTATTAGTAGGCTCGGTTCATAGAGAAGCGATAGACAAAGTGTACGACACCAGGAAGGTTGGATATATGGTTTGTTTGTCACCCTTACCTTTCTTTAAAAGTCGAGTCCATAAGGTTGGGCAATGTGAAATTTGTGCAGAGAGCGGAAGAAAGTTGCTTTAAATAGGGCTGAGAATTTTGCATTCCGCTTTAATGTGCCAGGCCCTCTGGCGGTTTCTGCAGTGCCACAACCAAGCGAAGCTCTAAAATAAAGCGCGCATTATACTTACTAACCAACGGACTGTTTCAAAAAGGATGCTGAATGCCAATTGTTTGCTTGAAACAAAAGGCGCAGGAAATGTACCGTCTATACAGGAGGACCTCCAAGACTAACGGGAAGTCATTCACTGAGGCGTGGTGCACTACGTACGACAGGAAATAGTCACGTGCTATACTATGAAACAGTGTATATCTAGATGCCGTTAATCTCCCACTAAGAATTAAGTGCGCTATAATGTCATATTAGGCATAACTCATGGCGGACAGTTAGGATATACTACAGGGAGGGAGAGAAAAAGTAATCAATGCTGCTACTGTAGATTTCCGAGAGCACAAATATTGCATCTACTTCGACATTTTCACGTTTCATTAATCTCTGTATCTAGTTGTTTTTGCGCATACTTTGCTTACTTATCTTAACACGGAGAAAAGTAAGAGTTCTAGATATTTTTCCGTGATCCAGATTACTTTGCTACTTCCTCAGAATGAGATAGGCTGCGTTCATCAGTTTAAATGCCAAAGTGGTCAATTTCTCCCATATTCAATGCTTTTCGGATATTGTCAGATTCGATAGCCACATTGCTAAATTGCAGACCTAGCAGTACGTGTGCTTTCGCTCGGAGGATACTTGTATGAACGCTTATTTTACGAAGATGAGATGCTTACATGTGCAGCGGGTTGAAGCCTTATCCCTTTACGCATTAAACCCGAACTTTCTCCTGCGGAGAACCTAATAACAAGCTTTCATAACAGGAAATAATCAAGTCGTCTCATTCTAGCTGTAGGCAAACCAACAGTTGCCACTTTATCCGCTAAAGGGTAATTACTGAGGCTAGAAACCGCTTATCGACAATATGTCTTTGGTAACAGTTTAGTCATGATCCACATGTTTGGTCCACTAGCCAACCGCGTCACTGAAACAGCCAGGGCGAGAATACGTGCTTCTTCTGCATAGCTCCAACCCGCCTAACTTCGATAAAGGTACGGCCCGTATATAGATTGAGAAGTTCACGTCTGCATACATATTTCAAAGCCATCACATGTAAAGATCGCGCTAAGAGAACATTGCATTTAACTAACGTGGCGCTAATTGTAGCATTGGGCGTTTTCCTGTAGCTTGCTGGTTCAAACCTTTTCTAGCCCAGAGTTCTGAATCAACTTCGAATCTTTTCAATGTACAATACAGTGCCATAGGGATATAACCATCTCATAGATCAACACGAATAAATCAGATAAATGTGAATACAAATATGCGTCGCTTTGGGAGCTTGCTATGATCAAAGTATGAACTGAGGACTGTAGTACGTTCATATCATTCATAACGCTACTGTCTGTCGGTATCGTATGATATACGGCAGAAGATCCCAAATATCCATTAATCCGGTTATCAAGCGCGTCGAGACTCAAGATCCTGCGTTTCCGGATGACCTTTCACCCTTTCTAAGGCTTTCCTCCGTATCATATATATCGTGACATTGACTTCGCAGGTTACCATCACTGCGTCAGGTAACTGGAATTTTATAGCAAGCCACTAGCTTTCTTCGCGACACTCCAGGTAATGCTGCCAATTCGTGCTTAAGACAGATTACAGACATACCGCGTTTCGAAAGCTGAAGATCCGGCCAATGTTTACCGTTCCTCTAAAGTTCAAAGTCCGCTCGGTTGCCAAGTTATGGTTTCTGGGCAATATCATCCATTCGCAATAACTGCTCTTTTGACTAAAAGCCAAGTCCATAAATCGAATACAAAAGCTAATGGAATTAATAGATTAAAGATCATATTAGTATGGTATCAAATAGTAATTATTTGTACATCCGAAAGAAAATAGCAAAAACATCCAAACATTTTATTCATTCGACTTTTTTCCTGATTGATCTTCTACAGCCTGCGGTTCTGATGATTCCGTATTGGTTGCTATTGAAGGTGCATTGGAGTCAATTACAGGTCCAGGGGTTTCGGCACTGGAGCTATTAACAGCGGTAGATGCTGATATATTAGTAGTGGTCGTTGTGGAAGCCGTAGGTGTTGATGCTGGTAAAGGAGTAGTAGAAACTGGTGTCAAAGGTGGAGTTGGAACGGGCATTGGTGCTGTTGCGGGGGCAATAGTGGTGGCACTGGATGCTCCCGAATGTGCCCGCAGGGCTGATTGCAGTGTAGCAGAGAATTGACTAGCTAAGTGAGGCGGTAATTGAGCGATCGCTTGCGGTAATAACTGCGCAATAGAGGGCGGTAACGGATATCGCACAGGATCCAGTAAATGCTGTCTTATTGTAGTTTGCAACTGTAGCTGTATTTGTGCCTGAATGTTTTGTTGCGCATTATGTGCCTGCCCGTTACTGGTCATAGTTGAAGCAGTCGATTTTGCCGCGGCAACATTCGCAGCCGCTGCTGCTGACGGTGTAGCAGTAGCAGATGCAGCAGTCGACGAGGCGGATGTAGAGGAAGACTCATTCGGGCTCGATATTTGTGTTTGCGCATTCGATTGTTTATCTTTGGCCGAGCTTGTTGTCTGTTTGGTCGGGCCCGAATTCTGAGCGCTTACTGGCGGCCGATCATCTTCGTTATCAGATCCTTCCTTCTTTGCCCGTTTCCGCGGTTCCGGAGAACTACCAGTATCACTTGAGACTGAAGGGGTCTTTGATGTCGGTCTTTTGTTTGTCCGTTTGTTTACACCACCATTCATGAACTGGATTTCAGCCTTAGGATCTATTGTCCAGAAAGCACCTTTCCCAGGTTCAGCATCTCCCCTGGGTACCTTGACAAATGCTTTATTTAATGACAAGTTATGCCTTATAGAGTTCTACCAGTTTTAACGTAAGGATTTCGTTATTTCATTATGTGATAACCGTTATACGTACCTGCCATCCGTTCTGCGCCATCTGATAATACGGGTAATGGGTGGTAATGTAATTATAAATCTCGTGCAGAGCCATGCGTTTGTCCTCGGTGGAGTTGATGGCCTGAGCAATTAATGTTGCATATGAAAATGGTGGTTTTGCGTCTTTGCTCGAAGAGAACACGTTGGAGTCCGAAGCCTCGCTTGACTCTCCATCTGCAGCCTGAGAAGCTATGCCGTGTTTTTCAAGGTGTTGTGGGCTAGACATGTATCCGGAGCTTTCGCTGGAACGTAGTCCTGCAGACTGCTGTCCTAAATTCATCCGCGGAAGAAGGAAAAGAAACGTAGATCCTCCTATTTGAATCTTCGTTCTGCTCGGAATGCAAGTTGTCAGTCTAGAATTGACATGACATGTAAACTATGTGTGAAGATGAGTTTACCGATTCTCCAGAGGTACAGTTACGCCCTTTTCAACAAACTGCTCGTTAATGAAAGCTCCGTTTTTGCCAAACACCATAATCTCGAAGCGTTGCGTGACGAAATTGTAGAATAGTCGAGCATGGTGACGGGACACCGACTTAGAATTGCCTAACGGTATATCTACGTTGCCAGGCTTTGCAACTTTACGTCCTAACGTTACTTGAAGTGTTCGGATATAATAACAGCAATCGTCCCCTTCTAATTTCGCATATGCTTGAATTGGTCCCGAATCGACAGATGCCGTCGTAGGTTGCGATTTTTCGTTGCTGTCCGCTGAAGCTGCTGTTGTCTGTTCCTTTGCTTCATTTTCCTCGTTCAGGGAAGCGCTGGTGGAAGGTTGCTGAGCCGTTTCTGATGCCGCCGTCGAACCCTCAGGGCTCCCGTCGTTGATCTGTTGTTGTAGGGACGTCATGAATCCCAAAGGTGTCAATAATGAGTTATAGGGTTGGAAAGAAGCTGAAGAATAACACACCCCGGATTTTTACATCCGCGATCCAGTCGTCTTTGGCTCACCGATCGTATCCGTATCATAGCCAAAATCTTTATTACGGGTTTTTGGGACTCTCTTTCCATTCTTAAAACCTTTACATTTCTTCGATATGCCAGGGTCTTGCAATCCGAAAGCAACAACACAACCAGTTCTAATAGCCCGTCCACAGAACAAGTTCAAGGTACTCGACATGGGCTTCAAAGGAAGTCCAAACCTGGCTCGTGCCTTGAGTGCAAAGGAACCGCTGTGGATGGTAATCATGGACAAGAACAGGAAAGCTTTACGATATGGGATACACACAAGGTCGAGAGCAATAACCATGGGAAGAACATGCTGCATATTTCCTCTTAAAGTTCATTGGTATGTACATCATCTTTCTTATGTCAAAGGCAGATGAAGATTTCTTCACCAACAAGTAACGTACTGAAGCAAAGTATAAATAGAGACAAGACCAGATGCCAGCGAAATAGATATGTAAACAATAGGGCTCACCCCATGGTCGCACCCGGCCAGGTCGATCGCAGCATTCATCCAATTCAGTAAAGAGAAAAAGATGATCTTGTTTTGCTATAAGAAGTTTATAGTCAGAATTGAAGAATTATAGGCTATAAACGTACTGGATACCCTGAACACTGCGAGCAAATCAATGATAATCAAAGACACCGGATTTACAGGACAATACGGAAAAGAAGCTGCGTTATTGGGTAACCAGTTACGTGATCAAAGCTAGCCTTGGTTTGCCAGCACGCTTTCAATAGCTTCTACCACTGAATCAAAAACATGTACCTTTCCTTGTGCGGAGTCCTCATCTCCTGGTCTGTATTTTCCTGTCCGCACTGGATGGGCGCGACGTTAGTTTCCGCGCGGAGATACTGTTGGTTAATCCACGTACCCAGATAGCGATGTAGACCCAGTTCAACAGCTCCAGCACCGAGATCAGCGTTTACGTCGTCTCCAATGATAGCCACTTGCTCAGGATTATCCTGCATCCCGCTACACTAGATATTAGTTCTACTACTATGCCTGGGTTTCACAAAGCTTACATTTGTCTTAAAGCCAGCTCAAAGAAGCTTTTCGTAGGTTTGCCCACTACAGTGGCAGTTTTGCCAGTGGCATATTCGAGCGCCTCTACAAATCCACCGGGTCCCATAGACAACTGCTCATCCTTATCTGCAAAGTACTTTGCCTTGTGGACCGCGATCAAATGAACAGAAGGGTCCTTCATGATCAGTCGGAACGCTTGGTTCAACTTGGATGGAAGATCAGATAGAGCCAACACGCCTCTTCTGTGCTCGTGCGTTTACCATCTGATAATTAAACTTTGACGGAGCAAGACCGATAACAACAGCATTCGGATCATTGGTATCCAAGCCTTCAAACTCTTCCATAGCATCTGTTTCCATGAAGAGCATAGGGCTGGTGCAGGGTCAGCAGGCGTTCAAATACAAACTATTGCTGCTAATTTACCGTAATTTCAACGCTTGGACGCGTTCTCGACAGGCTGAAAGTGATGTAAAGACCTGGCGATTATTAAATTGAGTTTCTTAGGAATAAATCCTCCAATTATGAAAATACCTCGTTCTCTTTCACATCAAAACCCAACTTGTTCAGTTTTTCTACCAAGTGACGCGAGGAGACCTTTGTGCTGTTGGTCGCGAACCTGGATTAGGTTCACCGCGGAATCTTCAGATGCACTGTCATGATGAGGAGCAAACTAATGGAGGAACCTCACCGGAAGGGGACGCGACTTTTCCTCAGCTTCTTTATTGCTTCTACAGCACCCGGGATCGCCTTTGTGTCTATATGAATGGTGCCACTGAGATCGATAAGTAAGGCTTTCACTTGTTTCGACGCCATCATGCACGAAGAAAACCGGACCGGAAACCCCGAAACAAACCTGCGTCTCTTTTGTAATGCTTATTCTCTTCTTCTCATATACGACATCGAACCAATATAACGCGTTCTTTGGGTTCACAGTGAGTTGCAATAGTCGATAGTCACACGTTCAGTCGCGCGACCATATCCTCGAGAGCCTTCGTAAGTACAGCCTACGCAAGTTAAGGTAATCGTAGTAACTTAACCATCAATAGCATCGCGAAACAAGCAATCTGTGTGTCATCGAAACAGCTGATAACAATGATTGGTAATGAAGAGCTGAGAACCGTTGATGCGCAGACTAGTATTGGCTATATTGTAAAAGTGAGCATTAAAGCATTGCTCTCAATGAATTGTAAAGATATAGATGTGAAACAGCCATATGCTTTTTTGATCAGAATTTGTCACAATTTGAGAAACACAGTGATGCGCTGAAGGCTCCTCAACAAACGTTGCATTTTCAACAGTTTCGATCGATATTCCTTTTACATTTGTCAAGTCTGACCAAGGCTCAAGCGGAAAAGCAGGAGTACATAAATCGTTGTAGCTAGTACTCCAAAGTCGCAGGTCACTTTGAGGGCAATGCGTGGAAAAAGCTAAACTAATTCAGGGTGCTTAAGCAAACTGATGTCTCTTCGAGTTGATCAGGAAACATCGACATGGTCATATTGGATGGGAGTCGAATGATCGACTGGTTCCATTCGGTCTGCTGCGTTTCTGTGCCAGCCATCGGGAGAACGAGGCTTTGGGACGGGGTCGGCTTCCATGTCAGATGGCGATAAGGTATGTGCAATGCCCATAACGTGAATTTTGGCACCGACCATGACCGCCATGGCGCTCTCTTGCTCATACCGCTCTTCCTCATAGTTGAGCTCTTTCACTTGTTCTTCTAATGTTTTCTTCTTTACATGCCACGGGTTGGGTGTTGCGGTGGGTGGGAACTTGGGAAACACCATTGCCCAGAAAACAACGCTTGCGTGGTCCCCTTAACTCCGCTGCTACAGTTCGTC
>JSYX01000273.1:0-44836 GCA_000787465.1 Thermomucor indicae-seudaticae
TAAGAGTTCACGTACCTACGTATAGCAAGGAGTACTAATTGTCGGTGTTGTTAATGCGCGGCCCGGGATTCTTTTGCGCCGGCTTTGATCAAGTATGCGAGAGACGAAGGTACCCGCGCAAATTTATATCTAAGGGCATGTAAACGTGATAGCTTGACGACGCTAATTTGATTTATCGAGTAGGCGCAGACCTGATTTCGGCTTCGGCGCGAAAGGAGTACCCGAGGAGCGCAAACAACACTTTCAAATCCAGTATTATGTAAAATAACATCGGCGCATTGGACAAGGCTTTTCAAACTTCCGATTCATCTTATATTGGAACCCTCCTGAAGTAGCATTTGGAATGAATACCCTATTGTAATGTAGAAGATTCGCCTTTATTCTAACTTATAATGGTCTACTTATGTATAATCCTTATAATTACGGCTACGGCTTGCGAAACGCAGCGAACAGTATATAAGGGTAACCAAAAGTCAGTCTGCCTCGTTAGGGTTTTGTAAAGAACAAATAAGCCGGAGTCTGTGGTCATTAAAGCAAGGCTCGATAAAGCATATGCAAGTTATTGACAATGTAGGTGGGAACAGTTGGTATCAATCTACTTGTGATACTTGGCTTCTACGAAGGGCATCTTGGTAATGACAGCGTTTTGGATCTTATTTCTAACCTTGACGCTCAATTCTGTGCCGCTCTTATGAAAGCCGCTCTTCACATAGCCCATTGCAATATTCTTCTTCAAGCACGGTGACGGACAACCAGATGTTACCTTGCCGATAACTTCGCCCTCTTTGTTAAGTATTTCTGCTCCTTCACGGGCTGGTGCGCCTTGTACAATCAGACCCACCCGACGACGGTGAACGAGGTCTTTGTTTTTGATTTGTGCAAGGATATGGTCTGCTCCCAAGAAACCGCCAGTGTCACGCCGTGACTTGGCTGTAAAGCAGCATATCAATTGGCTGAAATCATGTCTAACATGCATCCATGTGAATGCTTACCAATGGTCCATGTCAGTCCTGCTTCAACGGGGGTTGTGCTGTCATCCAAATCGTGGCCGTACAAGCATAAACCGGCTTCCAATCTTAGACTGTCACGGGCACCAAGGCCGGCCATTTCAACATCTGGATGGGCCAAAAGCTTTTCAGTGACGTGAACGATATCAGGTGTCGGCACAGAAAGCTAGGAGGGAAACATGCTCTTAGTTTCCACAGCCCACCATTTCGCTTATCTACCATCATCATTATTATTATTATTACCTCAAAGCCATCTTCGCCCGTGTAGCCTGAGCGAGCCACATGACAGGGGACGCCTGCAACGTCCATAAACTTGCCATGCATGAAACCAAAGTCGTTCAGATCCTGACCGACAAGTTGTTCCAAAGCTTTGGCAGCGCTGGGACCCTGAATTGCAATCAGCGAGTGGTCGTCAATAATTTCAAGGTCCACGTCTCCGCCTTGATTCTGGAACGCCACAAGATGTTTCCCGATGTGGGCCAAATCCTTTATAGCGCAAGCAGCATTGGACACGACATACAAGCACTTCTCTTGTTGCATTATGATTGTATCATCAATGATACCACCTTGTTCATTTGTGAAAACTGATAGGGTGCCTTGTCCGACCGGAAGCTGGTGCAGATCAGCGACGACCAAAGTTTCAAAGAATTTTTGCCGATCTTTGCCAACGACACTGTATGTATATATACAGAGTACGTTTAACGGAAGGGCCACTCCTCGCTTCCACCACTGAATAAACCCGACGCTTTACCGTGTCTGAAGCATATGCGAAACATCAAAGATAGAAGCTTTCTCACGCGTATGGAGATGAGAAGCAAGCATACCCATGTTCTTGTACTGAACAGGCATGGCGTAGCCGGCAAACGCAACCATCTTGCCACCGTGTTGCACATGGAAGTCATACAGAGCCGTCTTTTTTATTGCCTGTATCATTGTCGAAAATTTTAGCGACAGTAATCGTATTTTTCACTTTTGTCTACCTCTTCTTGACCCGCGCCAGCGGCGTAGAAGCGTTTAGCCAGGGTGCGCTTACAAAGGGGCACCAGTGATGACGAGGTACGCTGGGGAATCTTGGTGACCACGGCAGACAACATTTCAAAAGGGCAAAGGAGCAACGTGAGAGACAAAAAGAGGAAGAAAAAGAATTGTATTTTTTGCAGCAGGGTCGTAAGAGCCAAAGTCTTTTGCTATAGGTTGTTTTTCTTGACACGGTGAAGACCATTTTCCTTTAAAGTCGTGTTGAGGTGAAATTTGTCGGCGCGCAGCTCCATATTGCGTCTATGGTCAACTCATGTTTTGCACACGCAAGAATTTTATCTGCTCCCATGCTAAACGCAATTGCGCAAAATGACAAAGGAAATGTACTTCAATTCCGAGAAAAAGTCAGAGTGGGAGATTAAAAGACGAAGTCCTTTTATCCTTGATGCTGCTATATAAATCTGTGAAAGCGTAGCTTCTTTAGCTGCAGCGAGCTACGATTAATTGTCATGCCTTTGATCTGTGCTTAACATTGTTGCATCTCAATGTTGAGATCGCCGAGGTTGCTGCATAGGTTGTCGATACCACCGAGTAAACTGCTGCGAGCGTTTCTCATGTGTCAGCCGGCCGTGGACTTCGGCACATTGACCACCTCAGCCGCCTTTCTTATCGTCAACTTCTGTTCAAAGTGCAGACGCAGCAAATTGTTCTTCATGCTTGACCACCTTGATCCGCTCATATCTTCACGCATTAAGCCGACCATTATGTATAAAAAAGCAAAGTTTATTGGTATCTTTGAAAGTAAATCGCTCTTTTTGTTTCTCCCATCAATCGACGAGCCGCCTCAGTTCATCCAATCTTCGTCGTAATGCTTCACGGTCTCTTTCACTGGCTTCATATTTCTGCTTCATTTCTGCAACCATATTTTCCATGTATGCCATTTGGTCTTCGAGTGCAGAATTGCGCTGCACCAGCGCAGCGTTCTTTGTCACTAGAATCTCCATTTCTTCCTTGACGCGCGCCTCGATCTCTGCCGGCAGAGTTTCGAGTGCACGCTTGAGGTCTTGCGATTGTTGCCGCAGGGCGTCGTTCTCGTCGTTGATCCGAGCAATATCCATCTTGGAGTCAATCAGTTCCTTTGCGACCAGCGCATGCTCCTTGTTAAGATCCGCTAAATTACTCTCGAGAACCCGGATGGTTTCCGTGAGTGCCTTGTTCTGTTTTCGTAGTGATTCAATCGCCTCTGCTTCGCTCTGTGCTCGAGCCGCTTCGACGCGATACTCCTTGGCTAGTTTTTCAAACCGTTTGCGAGAGATCCTTATTTCGCATGCGTCACGGATAAGTTCGGCTACATCGTTCTAAGGCGTCCTACTTTCAGCGTTTTGTAACAATCTGTAAGGTAATCATGTCCTTTTACCTTGTATATGTCAACCATGTCGGTCTTCAAGTAGTTGACGAGTGCATCAAACTCGAGACCGAGTATATTGGCTTGATTCTTCTTTATCAACGCGATTCCGAAGCTGTAAATAACGTCAATGCCTTCGTCAAGCAAGAGGTCGTATATACGAAAGACGAAGTCGAGAGGAAATCGGTATGCAAATAGAGTCATAAACCATTGCGACGCATACATGCTGGAACGTATGCCTTGAGCTTCGAAATGCCGATGGACATGAGGAAGATAGTCACTCAGGATCCCATCGAATTGATACAGTCGTTGAGAGAGAAGATCGAGCTGTGGAGTAAAGTGACCACGTAAGCCATAGCGATGCATCAACTGAACAACCACGCAGAAGGCCTGCTCTTCTGGCATCTAAACGGAAGCTATCAATTTTCCATGCGTAACGCAAAGAGAGGTGAATAATACACTTACATTTAATAGTAACGGACCGGCAATGAATGATATACCCTGACAATATCCGACATCGGTATCATACAATGAATAGGCTTTGACGACATTAAACAAGGCTTCCTGGCCTGCTTTGCTTTGAAAATAGTCGTTGGAGGGAAAAGTTCTAGGTAGGTCTCTGGTGATAGCCTTCTCATACACGGATTCTTCATTGATAAGGTGGAGATATCGCTCTTCGAGTGCCGGATCTTTGGACTTCGCTAAAAGTTGCCAGACCATACCCCGCAGGGATGGCGGCACACCCCTTTGAATGTGAATCGATAATGTTTTGCGTTCTGATTTGGCGACAGTGTCAAAGTCCGAAATGACCTTGGACCAGAAGTCTATTGCATTTTCAGTCCAAAACACTCGCTTTTGTATAAGATATAGGTGCCGTATTACCCCAGTCGACAGCATCGTGTTCTCCTATGTTGTCATGCATTTCATCTTCCTCGCTGATCCTTTCACTGTCCTGTTTAACCTCCTGATCTTGCTGCCTTGGTACATCTTTCTGAGTTGAAGTGTAACCTCTTGTTTGCCGCTGCTTTTCTTCCGCCACCATGGAAGGCGTCGAAGTTGCCACTGTTTCCACAGATTCGTTGGTTCTCGACTGTGCATCCCACGAAACAGAGGATGGACTTTGAGATCTTTCGGATGCTGTAGCAGGTTGGTGACTCGCTGCTCCCTTGCTGGTGTTTTCAGACTGCCTACGGTTATCAGAAGTAGACTGAACCTCGGATTCTTTGGTTGGGTTGATATTGTTTTTGTCGTTGTAACTGTCGTCAGAACTCATGTTTGCCTGTATTAAACTGATACTAGTGTGAATATATTAATGGTAATTAATGGTATTCAATGAGAAAAGAAGAAAGAAATTCAATACAGTAAAGAGGAAAAAATTCATGTCATTTGCAAATGGTTTCCCAAAATAGAACAGTGTGCTAAATTTTCTTTAGAGCATCTCGATCGCCCGGATCCGTTGATATCAATGAACGTGATTTGATCTGCTGGATGCTTCCTTCTAAAGACCGTCATGCTCTGTCCAAATAGTCGTATTCAATACAGTCGGTTACCATAACTTTGTACTGAATAACTTATCGGAGGGTATTGAACATTTCTCTTATGGCAGCTTTTGACATATCTGTATCATATTCAATCATGACTATTGCATTGATCATCACTCAATGCCTGAAGGAAAGCGGGCAGGCCATGCACAAAACTAAAAAGCATGCACCAAGAGATGCAATCGGTTACAAACCAAGTCAACTGCTGTGTAATTTTAGGGAAATACAAAGATGAATTATGGTGTTTGTTTTTTTTGTAAGTTCGACAGAATAATTGAACATTTCTTCAAAATGCCTTCTTCTTTTCGTCAATGGAGTAACCACCAGGGCCCATACTGACTAGAAGTAAGAAACCACCAACCGTTGACAGCGTTTGAAAGAAGTCATACTTTAGGAAATCTCGCTTAAAGTAGCTGTGGTTGACAGACCAAAAGTTGTTGATCAGAACGTTGAATATCGACAAGAAGAGGACCAAGAACATGGCCGACCAGCGTGCCTTGAATCCAACCGCAACCATGATACAGGCGATTAAACCAACAATGGATGCAATGGCGCGAGATAGCGACCAGTCACCGTGGAAAGCCGATCCAATAAATAAGAAGATCAAGAGGATTCTTCCGGCCAGCTGTAAGTAAGTACGACGGTCTGTTTCCGATATCTGAGGCAGGGCAGCAAACATCTGTTTCCGTTGAACCAACGAATCCGATAAGACCATTACGAGGCCGCCCATCACGGAAAGGTTCCGGAGGAAAAATTGGAAGTTGAAGATTAGTCCATAACTGAATGCTTGAGCAATGACGACACCTATTAAGGCATACACAGCGTGTTGCTGGTGTCGTTTCGCAATAATCAAGGATGATCCACCCAACATAGCCTGTTTTCATTGCAATGTACGGTTACAAAACTAACAGTTTCGCATTGATTCCTCAATTAGTCCTTGACTTACGATGACGTTGGCAGCCAAAAAGAGCTGAGACAGGCCTGACGGGAAATGACGATGCTGCTCCATGTAGAGAACTTGATCTTCCCATTGAGTCATGATGCGTAGGGCATCCTCGATAAAGGTTGCAACGATCAGGAACCGACCGAGGATAGGAATATACGGCTTTAAGGGCTGACCGACCCTATCTACAATATCTTCGGCTTTGGAGCTAAAGGCTTCGAGTCTTTGTTTGATCTCGCTCATGCTGTAGGGTTTGTCCCAAACCTGGGTCGTCTCTTCCAATAGCCAATTGACAAACGACTGTGTAACGTCAAACGGTTTTGCAGCATGCCAGGTACATTGTCCTCTTTTCTAGAAATATCATGCAGAATCCGCGAGAAATAAAGGCCTTTATTAAAGAAAAACAGGTCGAGCGAATTCGTCCTGTAAAATCAGTTTATGGAAGTCGTATATCATACAACAGTGGGTAGCTACGCTGTTCGCGAGGCCGAAAGCCGAGCTTAACATGAGGTCTCCCGGGTGCCGGATACAGTGCGTACGGCCCGCATGCCCTATCTTATCTTCGCTTCGCTTCAAGAGTCGTTAAGCTGATCAGTAACTCGACACAACTGGAGATCCATATTTCTCGAGTTCAGTAATCCAAGCGTGTTGCGAGTGGGTGTTATCACTTTATTCCAATGAATGTTATCATAATGGCGTCTCCTCTTTTGTCCATTTGAAATGTCCATTGGGTTAGTTAACCTGTTCTTGGGAAAGCGTTGACTTTTCTTACACCTGTCACTGAAGGTTCTTCAGAGTAAACCGCCTGGGACAAATGTTGAGACTGTGTGCTCGATCAAGGCTGTTCAGCAAGTGCGCTCAAGTCCAAGTCTCAAGTCTTTTTCCGTTTATTCGCAGTGCCCGTCATACGTTTCTTACAGACTTTGCGTCTCAGTCTCGCTGAATCTGCAAAGCTTTGCAAGTCCATCCTTATGTTTCTCTTTTATCCATATTTGACCCTTACTTTGTACATTATTCTCTTTTGCGTACTTCCGCTGCTGACAAGATGTCTTCCGGAGAGTTGGAAGCCTTGCACTTCGCGACCCTCAAATCATATGCCAGTCACTGCTACACTGTACTACATGTTGTGAAGCCGCCAAGACACTACGGTGCGCCGGCCGGTGGATTCACTCGAGGTTCTTGCCGTGATTGGACTTACGCCTTTTACGTGTTCATACCCCGTAGACATTCTTGCCAAAGACGATTTCTTGGAAAAAGCCTATTACTGCTGAATTCGTAGCAGATCCGAAGATGTTTGTCACCGACAGTCGATCCTGTAGCAGTTCTTCCTTCAGAGCGTTGCTGAATTCATAGGCGCCACAATTGGACACACGATCTTAGTACCCGGGATAGCAACGCGATACCTATCATTTGGACGCCTTTCTTGGTGTTTCGAGTACTCAGAGCTGCACTGCTGTACATGACTGGGTGGATCCCATGGTGAAGGAAACAAAAGAAAGGACGATCAAGAGACAGGCATCTGTAATTCCCTTTGTATTGTTAAAATCTATGACCAAAGGATATGCTCTTAGAACAATGGCCGGCTGCGAACCAAAGGAACCCTGCTGATCCAACCCCTCCTGCCATCGGGGAGCATGGGACACGCTGCGGAGCTTTCGGCTTCCGACAGGCGATGTTCCATGCATTTTGCTTCCTTTTTGGCATGGCACTTAATGAACAAAGCAGCGCCGACGCGGATGCATCACCATCCATACCTTTGACTTCAAAGTAGGCTTATAAAATGCTGACCAAGAAGCTTCTCTTTGTTCACTTGATGATACACGACCGGAAGTGACGAGAATGCAGCCGATGCAAACTCGACATTGAAACAATCGTCAACAGAACAAAATCCAAATATTGGATCTCCAGCACATAATGTTGTTGCGGTGTTCACTGCTCGGTTCGATGTTATCCTGGGAAACACAATAGAGTGGCAATATCCAGAAAGTTTGTATATATACTCGTGAGAATGCCCTGTAGGATCCGAATATGACACAAGGTTATTTATATTTTAGCCATCGATTTAAGTGGTGTTGAATACCAGGCGATCTGCAGTGGTCAGCATCGAGTGGAGTCTGATACAGTGTAAGTCGAACTGAAAATTGATCGCTTGCAGTCTTTTACTGATTACGTTTATTGTCTTTTCCAGATACTTTGCGAAACCACCATACTTTGGTGTGAGTGTATTTCAAAAAGTTGTCGCCAATGAAAGGGAACGCGGTGCCAATATGAGATCAATGGGCGTCATTGTTAAGCCGACACCAGAGTCTGGTCCGAGTGCAGGCGTGTGGTTACATGGTCAAAGTCTGAAAGCCATTGTTTCGTAAGCGTTCAAAGTCAAGAGAGCAAATGATCTGTCTTGACGTGGCCTGATGAAAGCGCTCCATAGTCGATGGGAGCTTAATCGACTTTACTCGTCAGAGAACTACCCACGCGAAATTTTGGAAGACTATCTTGAACGGTACCGGCTAAAGCACAAAGTCCCTCGAATAGCGGTGCAAACTGAGGAGCAGGGGATTGATTTAGTCTCACTATCGTCTAAGCGTCTCGAAAAATTCAAATATGGATTCGATGAAGACTTCTCGTTGGAATCTTTGGCAGCTGTTGAGATTATTCATACGCTGGAAGCTTTATCACACCAAGACAGTTTCCCAGTGTTTGTTGCTCACCTAGGACCTCAAGTCTTTACCTTGTGGAAGGCAGCATTACTCAGGAAGCGGATTCTGTACCTAACTTCTCCACCCATGGAAAGAGCCTGCAGCTATGGTAAGAACAGTCTTGGACTGTTATGGCTCCACGTTTTGCGCAACTAAACCAATCCTAATTCGTTTAAGTGTATAATACGTTCATGCTTGGCGCAATACCTTACTCGTCCGCCTTCAAGAGTATAAACAAGTTCCTTATCAAATATTCCATATGTGTTAATGACATTGTCGATTTGGTCGGCGTAGCCGATGGTTTTGTGGCATGTATGTGTTGAAGATCTATGATGGGGACTGTGGAACCTAATGCGTCGAGTCTCCTCAGGCACACCCGATACCATTTTCGAATCCAAAACAGACCTTTACGATCTCCTCATTCATATGCCACCGAATACAAAGCAGGATCATAGCACATGGGCTATGCCACGCTTCCAGTCTTCCTGCCCCGAACTTGCAGCCCGATATAATGCTGCCGACTTTGTTCGTTTCCGGTCCGCCATCCGACAAATATTCGACCATGCACATAAGCAGGGCTATGAGCATGACAAGGATGACCAAGTCAAGGCACTATTGGATAAAAAAGGAGATTGCAAAGACGCGATAGATATGGCATTTTTGCAAATGACGCTATGGTGGCATAAAAGCGTGCCACGGAATAATGCAACATCTTCTTCATCCAATTCAACGTCGTGGCAAAGTTTGTTTGGCGGTCAAGCGTTTAATCAGCGCAAGCGGATATTGCTGAGGGACGTGCCAATGGACGATGAAGAGCAGCAAGAGTTATTGTTAGGCAGTCGACGGAGTATTGATGTAGCTGAAGAGGAGCAAGATGCACAGGAGATACAGAATAATGATATTTTAAACATCGCTTCCCATCCATCAGCGGAAGAACAGGATCGACAAAAGATATCTGATCAAAAATCACGTACACTAAGCGTGGACGATAAACTTACGGCCGCTCTAATGGGGTATGTGTGTGTTCCAACATGTAATTTACTGCTGATAATAACATTTACCCACTGTCTCCACAGCTATTTTCATGCTTTGTCGTACCAGGTTCTGACGGGTCTCGACAGGATGCTATCAATGAACGATGCCGGGGACTCTGACGTGGTTACAATTCATTCACAAGACTTGTTGCCACTCGGTCTACATCCTCAAGCTGACGCTGATTTTGTGGCTGGTCTGGCGACGACCTATTTCGGAAAGCACATACGAATCATTGGCACATGCGATCGACCATGTTTGTATAGTTCCTGTTGTATGAGCTCAACCGAAGGGAATGGTAGTATTAGAATATGAGCACCTCTTCTTTTACCCTGCCGCAAAACTGTTGCAAACGATATCGTTAATCGTTTATGAATTCGCGATAACGCCAAAGAGCTACTGCAAAGGGAACAGTTTTGCGACTTTTCACGATTCCGAATGCTGTGTGAGGGCCTAGCTTTACAGTATTTTCAAGTTCTTCAGGACTCCAAATATGACGAGCATCGTAACATGGAGCGTTAAAGGTTTTTGTCGTTTTGCCTCGTATGGAGTGATCTTTTAGAAAAAAGGTATCATTTTCCGTACCGCCCACAATTAGGATGCATTGGAACCCTTGCACAGGCGATTCCTGTGCCTGCCACACCATGGGCTTCTTGTGATGCGGGGTCAATGGAAGCATGTGATCTACGGGTATCCGTTTAAGGTGCGCTAAGGCTTCCTGACGCAAAAGCCGGGTCACTTTATCCAGCATGTCATGTGGATAGTCGGCTTCGTCTCTGAAAACACGTTTATGTCCTTTGTTTTCACGTCAGTATTACGCGTGAATGTCAAAGGAAATCGCTTCGTACCTTTCTCTTTCTGAAAATCCTCGAAAGCGCGTCGTGACGACCGTACATAAAAGCCTCTTCCTCCACTGTGGCTTGACGTGGGATAAGCCCAAGGCCTGTTGCTTAGCCGATCCAGTCTTACACTCAAGCGAACCAGAAGTTCTACTCTTTTCGTTTAACGATCAAACTTGCAGTACATAAGACTCTTCACTCACCACGCGGAAATACCTTATTGTGATATAGACATAGCCGAAGTGGCGATGCAAGCATGTACGCTACAATTCGTATGGCATTGTCACGAATGCATGTCAAACTAAGTGAAATACGAACAATTCCTCTTTACCAAAAGGGCTCATGGCAACTTCAGCCGCCAGCGATCGAGGATGTTCTTTCACCAATCTATCAAGTTCTGACGACGTCAGGCGCTCAGCTTTGGTTGACTTCTGCTTCCATGCATTCAAGACTTTGGCGATCCGAGTAACGACATCTTTCTGCTTTGACATTTTGTCGGGAGCAACGTGAGGCTATTGTATTGTTGCCCTGGAGTAGGAAAAACTATTTGCGCTGAGATCGAATTCTGATCCGATGAGTAGTGTTCGATTGGTGCGTATCCTGCTGTTTTCTTTCACCGCCCCAACCAGTCAGAGGAGCAGGGTTGGTCTCCCTCTTCTGAAGAGATTATTGCGGATGAGTAACATGTTTCGACGATATTGAACAACGGACAATTATCTTATCGATGATTAGACATATGCACTGATGGAGGTACATTTTGCGCCGAATGAAATCCAAGTGTAAGTGGAGGGTAAGCAAATCACATCGATCAATCATTGTAACTTTTCTTTTTACTGGATTTTCCTTCACAATGCTAATTTTTATGGTGCTGCTGTGGCACAGTCTGGCAGTGAGATGTGAATGCCGCCCGAAACCTCCACTACATTGCAGACAGTATCATTGAGAACAAGACACGTCCGGCAATATTTCGCAGGACATAGCCGACTATCAACCATTCGATGTCGCGGTAGAAAACACCGTTTGATGTTTACAATTTACTTTGGTAAGCTTCTGATCCATACCCGTTTTCGCTCAGTACTCACTGAAAGGGAATGCTTGTGCTACTGGGGATGCTTGCATCAACTGAGCCAAGCTTTGCTCTCGTAAAGCATGTACGAATAAAAGGCTGTTACGTAAAACGTGGTGTCTAATAATGTCAATTTTTATTACCTACAGCGCAAACTTGGCCATTTAGTTGGTGTAAATCGCATTCCTAGTTGTGTGAACCCTCCCTCAAAATGCAGTATGTTCCTTAGCGCAAAATGTACTTAGAGTAACGCAAAGGTCCAGTCAATAAACAGTATACTGCTACGTAAAGAGGGCCAGCTGATGACGATTAATACACATAATCTTTTGGGAACATGAACAAAAAGTTATATAGTACAATTAAGATAGATGCGAACTATTACTATTGTCTGTTCTATATCAAAAACTATCAGCTCATGAAATAGGTATTGACCTTCTTCAGGGTTACGCGTGAGGGCGATGCCTTCGTCAATCGCGGATAACGAGATAACGAGTTAGGATCATCCTCTTCAACTGTGGATATCATTTGTTACCTTGGGTCTGCTAGAGATGATGCGCATTAATTGCTGCTGTATATGCCTTTTGTCGACTGTTTGAATAATTGCCAAAGGTTCGCATATACGTAATGTCAGATGCGTGCACGAAATCGTCCAGTATATCACCTACCATGCGCAATGCCCTCCGGATGAAAACGCCCTGCAAGTGTCAATATGAGCAACGATCTTTCGACTACATCTGCAAACAATGAGATCTTTCCCACCTTCCAGATCAAAGTACTTGACCAGAATCGCAAGGGCTATACCCACAGATCTATCTTGACCTGATTTTATCAACTCGTTAAGCTTGTCGCTTTCAACTTATCAGTAGGCGTTCATGGTTACCTTTGGCACAGTGTATCAGAATTCGTCTACCGTTTATGAGGTGCGGTCGCACGAAATTTAGTGCAGTTGGTATGCATTCAAATAACGTATATTGGCCCTTTTTGCCTTCTGGGATCGGTAGCTTTAAATATCGACCCTTGTAGCTCTCTTTGGTATTTTCTTCGTAGTCGGTAGGAGTACAATTGATAATCACATCGAAGGCTTGCCAGCAAGCTGGTGGTTTACCGCATGATCTTGATCCAATAGCCAAACGTGTCCCGCTAATGTAATTGAATTTTCCTTCATCGTCGGCTTCTTCATCTCCTTTCTCCTCCTGAACAATCCGACGCACCATTTCTTCGCACTCCACCGAACTGAAGGCGTTTAAAAGTGCAACGTGGTGCTGCCAAAAGAGTGAAGGGGTCAAGCCCTATAGATGTAGCTGATAAGTAAAGAGCGAATTGATCCTAATTTTCCATGAAGTATGGCACGCACAAGGCTCCATGCCTCTTGATCGTCGCCTGAGCCTTGCACATACAGATAACCTGGACGGGCTTGAGATCCGGATTCAACTGCTTGTGAGGCGCTCAAACATATAACGGGCCAAAATGGTACATCGTCATAATTTGGAGGGTCATTGATAAAAAGAGTTGATTGAGGGGTGAACCACAGTGGACGTAGTGGTTTGTGCAATAAGTCCGAAAGATGTCTTATATCTATGCTACTAGATGCCTGGCAAAACGAGTTCTCAGCATTGGCGTTAGTCCAGAGTGATCAGTTTACGTACGAGCAACCGCTCAGCAAATGCATCTATTCGCTCCTCGATCTGTGCATGCTCGGATTGTGACACTACAGACGGCAGAGAATGAAATTCAATGTCCATCGGTTCACTTTGTATATGAAGGCCATTTGCCAGTCTGTACTTGTGCACAGCGAGATTGATAGTACTACACCAGATGGGAATAGTCTTTGCCAAGGAGTCGGGTATTCGCTTTCCGCGTCGAGTAGAGTCCACGATAATACATCTAGCAAGACGAGTAAGCATTATAACATAAACTTCATGATCGAAAGGCTTACCCGCCATGTTCATGAATGATATCTAGTAAATGCAAGTTGCTTCGGCGTAGGTTAAAGTCCCATTGACCCATATGACCGTCAGTGGATTTGAAATACACAGAGTGCACTTTACGCTGCCGCCAAATTAATATCGCGCAAGGCGTTGAAGTGTAGATATTTCAATAGGTACCTCTGTCGGATTAATGTACCATGACCCACATCTTTCGTTGGCTTCGATAAACAAAACTCAACAGGTGTCCTCTTTTTTACTCAACGTTGCTCAGTGTTGTACCTACCTACAAGTGCCAACTTTGGAAATAATGCTGCTATCTCTTTCACAAACTGCGCGTCCTCATATATTGATTTCAATCGATTCAGGCTATTTGTTGATGATCAGTGACTACCCTGATTACCGCATGCATCAGCGTTTGCATACATATTTTTGTGATCTTTCCGGATTTGATTGGCTCCACTGTGGTATTCATTCTCAAACAGTCGCTCATTCATAATAAACGCAGGGCAATCGATCGAACAACTTTTCTCTTCCTCTTTCAAAGGGTGACTGCGAGACCGAACGATCATCATTCATAACATGGAGAAAAGAAAGTTTGAAGAAAGTGATTTGGAAAGCCAGGATGAAGGAGGATCGACGGCAACTGTCATGCACCCGCGAAACATTTACGCAAAACGGCCTCCAGATTTCAGGCAATTAGGTCAAGAGTTTCCACAATTCCGGCCATTGTATGTGAAATGTAATGCTGTAAAGGAACGCAATAATAGGGCTCACTGCATTTATTACTGGTAACCCTAGTGTACGTACGGATTCTCAAGGGAAACCGCGCATTGACTTTAAAGACCCTGATGCGGTTAGGTTAGTTGGCTATCCTCGTAGCCTCGCCTTCATGTCTATTCATGCATCGTTCTAGGGAGTTGACGCGAACTCTCTTGAAACGGGATTTCGGACTCGACGTGATTTTGCCTGCCGACAGACTGTGCCCACCTGTCCCGAGCAGGTGAGAGAAGACATGAAACACTCGTTTGAGAGTATCGAAAAGTCCCCTAATTGACAATGTAGATTGAATTACATCCTGTGGATTGAGGATATTATCGAAGAGGCTTTGCCTGCTAGTGAGCCTGTGACGGGCATCGACATGTGGGTTGCGGTAACACGGATGCATACGTCGCGAGAAGGAGCTCATATTTACTGTTGCTGCTAGTGGTGTGGGCGCTTCATGCATTTATCCTCTTCTTGGCTGTGCCAGAAACTCTCATTGGAAATTCATAGGAACAGGTAGGAATATTCTTTTGCTAATTCTTTTGCCCTAAAAGGCAGCTGACATGTCCCACAGATATTGATCCATCTTCTGTTAAGTCAGCAGAAGATAACGTAAAGCGCAACAACATGGCCGACCGTATCACTATAAAGTACAACGATGTACCGTCGCGTATATTTTTGCTGGATGAGAACGAAAGGTAAGTTACGGAAGCTGGTTTTTGCATTGTAGGCTCGGTCTAAACGATCATAACTCCAGCTACACGTTTTGTATGTGCAACCCGCCATTTTATGCTTCTAGGGAGGAACTAGAAGAAGGCAGAAAGAACAAAGAGCTCGAACCATCAGCGGTACAATACATGACCTGCTGAATATGAGCTAAAAGATGCTGATAATAGGGATCGAATAGGTTTGCACAGGTACCGATTTGGAGATGGTGACAGATGGCGGCGAGTATGGCTTCATCAGTCGCATTATCAATGAAAGCTGCATGTACAAACAACGTATAAAGTAAAGTGATGAAGGAGAATACTACTTCGTCGTCAATCTTTAGTAACATTGCCCCGTGATAGGTGGTACACTAGCCTCGTCGGTTTAAAAAGGACTATCCGACCTTTGATTCAACAGCTAAAGACATTGGGTGTAAGTAAATGCAAAAAACCAATCTCTGTATTACTGTAGAAGGCTTCATTGTTTTTGTCAGATTGTCAATTACGCTGTCACGGAGTTTAACCAAGGCAGAACAAAACGCTGGGGAATCGCGTGGTCTTTTGGACCAACCCGTATTGCAAGTAACAATAAACTAGCTCGGTATGATCTAACAATACTGACTTGCTTGACTAGAACAGAGCGGGCCATTTGGAAGAATATGCACCAAAGTCGCAATTCGTTGCAGAGCTTCCTAAACCCGTGTCGTATGTTCAAGAGCAACTAACTGATATTCTTCAAGACTTGCAAATTAAGTACCAGAAAGACGAATCTGGAGTCTTTAGTGGTGCTCCTCTCGCGAATACTTGGTCCCGAGCTGCTCGCCGGAAAAAGCAAAAGGTGATTCCCGAACAAAATGGCCCTATTTTCCGCTTCGAGATAGAGTGTGAAACGGGAGACACGGACGAGGCAAGTCGACTTGTTGCTCGTTGGACTAGCAGTGATAACCGTGAGCTCTTTATGGGCTTCTGGAACCACGTTAAGAAAAGAGTAGAGGAAGCGTGCGGGCTAAGTCGTGGAACAGCTTTTGCCAAAAGATCGAAAAGTTCAGAGGTCGTCGAGCCTAGTCGTGGGTGACACTGTGACCTTTCTAAGGGCCAGAGTGTCCTCGCTGTGCACACTGCGATTGCAAGATGGTCTGCTTGTGAAGTATGAATTCATAGGATGTGCTGGCGCGAAACCGCTTTGGTTATTGTCCCTTTCTTCGCAATCATTAAACAAACCATTCATTGAACCATTGTGCTTTTCTCTGAGTTTAAGGACCACTGTGAGTGATAAACGCTGCGTGTTGTCGTAAAATGTAACCTATTACATTGGGGCCATGCAGAGAACAAGAGAAATATACAAGGATATGTCAAAAGAAAAACAAGGTTGTGGATATGTATAAAGGATATATATGGATATAGATATGCTACTTGGATTGGTTTATATGGGAAGCCAGCACGCCGTTTATCCATCCAGTGGCCAATTTAAAGACTTTAGTTGACCCTTTCACATGCGAAAACCTCAGGGCAACAATTCGGAGCTGCTCAGATTTGCTATTGTGAACCGGAACAGCGAATGCATCAACTGTGAAAACTGCTGTCCCGTCCTCAAAGGAAATGGCTTCCGGAAAATGGGTCGCGTGTTGGTTTTGCTGCTGTTGTTGTCCAGGCTGACCAGCCAGGCTTCCTGGTGTAGCGGATGAACTTATGGGAATAGAGTTTGACCAGATGCCTTGGTTCTGTTGCCGTTGATACAAATTAGAATAGGGATGAAAATGTAGCTGTGGTAGAGAGAATCGTTTGACACCCCTGTTCCAACGGCTTGACCAACTGTTATCGCTCAAACCGCTACTGCTGGCACCTCCGGCACTGCAAGTATCTTGTGATAGCTGACTGCGCCGATATGGTTGCCTCCTGCCCCTGTCATAGCTCGTCCGCGTCGAAGTAGCAGACTGAACATCCGAGTTATCGCGAGACTGGCTGCTCTTGAAATTTGGGTCAGTGCTCTTCCTTTTAGCATGATCCTGCTTGTCCTGTTCGACGTAGTTTCGGAGGGTCAACAAGCATTGCAGTTGAGTTTTCGAGTCATGCTTGTAAGTAATTCCTAGTAGCTCACACGCGGATCGCACTAGGAGGATTAACTCGTACTCGTCTTGTTCTGAAGGTTGTACACGATGAGCGCTGGGTGGTATGCTGGTTTGAACACGGCGGTCAAGGGAAAATGTAGATAAAGACGTGGATGAACAGCCAGATACAGCGGTAGTCGAAGAAACCGCACGGACATTACATTCGATAGTGTAATAACTGATTTGATCCTTGATGACTCGCTTATATAGTTGAGCAAAGTTAAGTGATGAACTCGATTTGCGAAGCCGTTTGTTATCAGGTAATTTGAACTTTCGGAAAATGTGGTGAAACGGAGACTTTAGGTCGCTTAAACTGATATTTTTCACGGGTCGTAATTTCACTTGATCCAGAATGACTCTGATCTCCTGGAAGAGTTCGGCACGTAAGATTTCTTGTATATGTATGCTATCCTCAAGGCTTGCCGAGTGCAACTGTGTGCTGGTAAAGTATATGGATGCGTTGATAGGATGATATATGACTGTTCTTCGGATTTGATAACCGTTTCGTTTTTCTTCCTCCATATCCTGCAAAAACTTCCGTCGAGCCCTTTCTCGATCCGTCCTTAGCCGCACGTCTTCCTCAGAAGTGGTAGAGTCGTTACGAAACGGGTCACTGAGTCGACCATGGTCGGTGAGCCACGGATCACCTTCCAGTGCATGTCTAACGCCTAGACGCTTCCTCCGATCAAGCGTTAAGCATTTCCGAATGGTGTTCTTAAGGTCTTCGCTCAAATCGCTCGGTATAGGGAAGCGACCACTCACAACGTCCTTTTTAAGCTCACCCACAGCTTGCAGATAACTCTCAGTTAGCATACCAGCTACACTCATGTAGACAGATGAAAGCCTTACTCCGAGCATGGCCAAAAGCTTCATAACCGGTGGTCATACGAAACAGGAGTATGCCTAAACACCAGCAGTCGATCTCGGGTCCTACATACTTCTGTCCTGTTATGATTTCTGGACTGTAATACAACATGGATCCTTTTGTACAACATCGGAATGAGATGGGAAAGAGACACAACGCAGGGACTTTTCACGTACCACAAATTGTCTTGAGGCGCTGCAATCCGAACCGATTACCCAAGCCAAAGTCTGCCAATTTCACTTGGCCATCCGCCATAATCAAAACATTCGGCGCCTGCAACCGGAAAGTCAATAAAATAGTAACGGATCATGCCTCAGTCGACAACAACCTTCAGATCACGATGCACCACCCAGCGGCTATGACAGTAGTCCACTGCTGCCACCAGCTGTCGAAAGACCATTCTCGCGTCATGCTCATCCAGAGCGCGGTTGGGTCTTTGTTGCAAATGCTCGTCCAAATTAATGCCAGGGACGTATTCCATGATAAGAAACAATGAATCTGCTGTCTCGATGGTTTCATAAAGACGAACAATGTTGTCATGATCAAGAGCCTCCATGAGCGTAATTTCTCGGACTAGACGGGACAATATCCGATAATCATGAGCCCGCTTATCAATTATCTGGGAAAAAGGTATCGTCGGGATGAACATGGCTGTGATCTACTTAGTTTTTGAAAATGTACCTTTATGGCAAACTTTTCTTCTGTCAAATAATGCTGAGCTAGCATTACTTCACTGAATTTGCCTTTACCAAGAACATCCAGGAACACGTATTCACCAATGCCTTGGAGCGTTGTATTTGGATTTTGTGATGATGCTGACGTGGTTAATGCTTTCTTACTGGCTGGCTTTTGTCCAGAGCGATCGTTCGATGATGCGTCTTCTCGGCTCATGGTTGTTGTTGCTTTAGAACCATCCATTTTAATACTCGGAGTAGTGGTACCCATGGTTGTGAGACGGGAAGTTGATGAGCGGGCCGATGTTACCGATCCAGGCTGAGAAGTGAGGTCCATCTTGCTCGATCGTCGCCATTTCGTTCGGAATTGGTCCGCGACATGACGCAGCGGCATGGTTCAGTTTCTTTTCCGCGATGACGAATTAACAAAAAGCTAGGGGAATAGACTAGGCGAAAACTTCCTTTTGTTTTCAGGAAATCGAGGAGAATGACACCAGAAACCTGGTATCAAGTTAGTAAAGAGGAGAGAGTAGAGCGAAAGAGAAAGAAAAAGAGAGAGAACAGAGTGAGGCGTAAAAAAATGACAAAAAAAGAGTGAAAAAAGTGATTGTTGTGTATCTAGTATAAAAAAGGAACTCGCACGGTTAAGTTTGCCACTGGTTCTTGTCAGGATTAGTCTTGACATAGGAAACACTTCTCCTGCTTTCTTTTCCTCACTCTGCCTTGTTTTCACCTTAATTTGTTAAGGTGGTGGTCGACATCCATTTTGGAATTACACGTGAACTGAATATAAGCTGTTGTGCGTGTTACGGCAATCATCGAATTTCTCGACTGTATGATTTTCAGGGTGGATATATTGCTTTCACTTGCTTACCTCCCTTATTTTACTTAGTGGAGATCCAATTAGATAGGGGCCCAAGTCCATTAATACATCTCTTTCATTTCTCGCATCCTAACGATTTCGATAAATGAAAATCGTGTGCAACACGTGTTTTCATTGGACAGACTGCTTCCGAAACAGCACAGCTTTCGAAACACAACTTTATCGGAAACGTCCTGCTATGACAACATCTCAGGGAATGTTCCCGAAAAAGCCATGGATGCAATTGCTAACATCGTATTTTGTGCAAGTAACTGTTGAAAACAATAAATATTGTCTGCTCGTCTGCTGCTCTCAAAGCTGGTCAGTTTGCAGAATAAGAAATTTATGCGCAACGCCAGATCATGGTCAACCGCGAAATGGAATACTGTACCTAGAATGCGGACTTTGACGCAGTTTGCTATACGAAACGTGTTTGAATGGTGCGCGAAATCCAGAGAGGGGGGGGTAATCATGACCATTGTTTGCGCGGCTGTCTTGTGAATTATTCGTTAAACAGATATTCTTAGGAATTAAGACTTATTACTTGTTGGCAATATGTATACTTTCAGTAATACTATCAAAAAAAGCAACTTTCAAAATGTGTAATAACCAAGAAGAAATGTATAACAAAACTGACTGACAAATTATATAAGGATGCTTTTCTTCTATTTTCTGTCTCCATGCATTGCCTCCCTCTGTTTTCAACTATTATTTTCATCATTGGAAGCGAAAAAACCGTTCCGAGCCAACATTGACTCGAGATGACCCGGGATCTCTCGAGCCATCTCTTCTTCTCTTCGCTTGTCCATTTTCTTGGCTGTCAATGCACCCAGTCCTTTTAGGTAGTCGACAAGTCGCCGATGTCCGCCCGCTTTGGCGAGATCTAACGGAGTTCCGACTCTACGAGGCACGTAAGCGTTGAAATCGCAACCACATCGTTCCACAAGCAATGTCACGACCTCTAAGCGCCCGTGTCGAGCAGCCCAGTGAAGCGGTAATTCGCCGCGATGATCGGGTTGATTGACGGGAATTTGACAGGAGCGCGCCAAAAAGGAGACTAGGTCGGTGTGACCAGACGCGCATGCATAATGTAAAACAGTGGCACCTGGTTCATTGTTAGTTAGGCTCGATCTTGCTGACGTAACCCCTTGAATGATTGTTTACCATTACTGTCTTCCTCGAGATTAAGTCCACCTTGAGTCACGTTGACAATATATTCAACGACTGCTGCGTGACAATGTTCTGCTGCGACATGAAGGGCTGTCTTATTCTTTACCCCGCCTCCTCTTGCTGCCATCAAGTCTCCTCCTGCTTGGACGAGCTTTTGCAAACCCGTTAACCAGCCAACAGCAGCAGCCAGATAGCATGGTGTAACCTATAGTTAGAAGCTCTCCATGTAAGCTCGCAAATCAAGAATGCAACGGTGGCATGTAGATAGATGTACCTTATCATCTTCGACTTGGCTTAATGTCATCGCATTAGGATTTGCTCCTTGCTGCAGGAGTAAGTCCAGCGACCCAGGCGCCTTGGTGACAATCAATGCGTGGATCATGCCATATCCATATTTTACAGTATTAACCGAGGGTGACTGTTTGGCCGTATTAGGAGATCCGCCGCGCCGCAAAAAGTTACTAAGTGCCTATGTCATCATCTTGTTCTTTATGAACAAAAGGAGCAAAATCCCTTACCTGATGATTTTTTCCACTGTGACATCACTTCCTTTACTTTTTGTGATAGTTTCCCATAAACCGTCCGACCCGCCAAATATTAGCGGATCCACTCGGCGTTGTTGAATTAGGGATGCACCAGTGTAGCCATTGGTCGCTGTACTAGACCGTACCGGTGTCATAGGCACTGACTGTGCTGAGCTATTGCCAGAAGAAATAGATGTAGTGGTTGACATATTAAAAGGTGTTGAAGATGTCGCAGAGGATGGACCGCCGATATTGAAACCGCAATTGGCCTGCCAAGATCGCTTTCTTCGTGGGTCTCCATCTTGCTTTTGGCTAGCAGAAGTTGATTGTGTATTCCGGCCGTCTGTACTCGCAGACTGGGCGCTGTGGACACTTGTAGTTGTAGAATTCTGTCTCCGTCGGGGTACAGGTGGAGCGGGCTCGCTGGGTGGACCTGGTGTTGAAGGAGGCGGCCAATACTGGTGTACGGATGCAGCAGAGGACGAGCTGGTGGATGTTGACGGGGAACGAGAAGGAAGTGTTGTTCTATGTCTCGAAGAAGAGAAGTCGCTTGGCTCATAGGGCGGATAATTGTTCGCTATGACGGCAGGATCCAGGGTTACAGGGACTGGTATATGCTGCGGGCTGGTTGGAGTGACTGGGTAATTGGGCTGTTGGCTGGGCATTTCTCCCGAAGACTTCGATTCAATCGAGGCACTTCGTTGTCTCTGCTGCATATATTGCTTCTTAAGCTCCGAGGCTTTGTCATATTTCTGCCTGAAGAATTGCATCTCGCGAACCGCCTTTTCGTAACGACGCTGATGCTCCGAAGCCATTGCTTTCAGTTCGTCATTGTTGCGCTCCAAAATTTCATAACGTTGCTGAAGTATTGTGATGAGTCTTTCGTGGTCAGTGATTAGCCGCTTAATCTCAGTCTTGATGGCGCGTCGTAGCTCGTCGGAATCGACATTTTGTACAAGCGCATAAAGCGTTTCTCTTGGGCTGCGTACAGCTTTATCGTCGATATCATGCGTTTCTGTTGGGGTTTTGCAATCTTTCAGACTGGCAAAAGACGAGGAACTCGAGCTTGATGGTGCCATTATATGATTCTGTGTTATCAAAGTTACAGACGAGTGGAGGCGAAGGAGTAAAAGAGTAAAGAAACGGGGCGGGGGCGATGATGGTTAATCTTGTGCCTTTTATTTGGGGTCTGCGTGGATGCCATGTATGCGCACTTTTTCCCTTCATCATGTTTCCTAATTCCATTATGCCGGGACACACAATAGTAGAGATCATATTATGCCCTTCATAAAAGAATCCAGGCACATTGTACTCCCTTCATCCCGCCAAATCGGCACAAGGGCCCTAAGGGAAATGTAGGACGTTAGCATGAAAGATGAGCTTTGCTACTGATTCTTCGAGTCTCAGTCAGATAACAATACTGTGCTGCCATTGATCACGGAAACAACAGTAAGAGCAAAGGACCGAAGCGGGGAATTGGTCCATGCACGGGTGCCCAAGGGAAGACGCTGTTGTTGCTGTCCTGCATTACCCTTAACAAAAGCTTCTGATTGTCTGGGAAGCAGGTTGATCAAATGCAATGTAGACACGTATAATATGTCACACGTTGAGTTGTGATGTCTCCTTTCTATCTTCTTATTCTCTCTATTCGTCTAGCGTGGGGCATATCTTCCCCCAAAAAGGTTCTCCCTTTAAGGATCCTTCTTATCCTGCTCCTCACAGTAGACAAGTAGTAATGGTGCAGCAAGTAGCAGCTATGAGTCGATCAACTGTTATCACTAGACACAGAAAAGGCAGACCGTGTGATTTGCTCCAACTCCCTTTAGAATCTGCTACGTTTCCCCTCTCTTTCATATAGTCTCCTTCTACTTTTTTGATTTTTGTTTTCATGCGGTGGCTATTACATAAAGGAGCTCTAGTTTTGTTGCTTAAATGTCAATATTGCCTGTCTCTGTGAGTCGATCTGCTACAGGGACTATTTACGATAGACACTCCTTTACAGTGGTCATATGGTAGTCTAAGGAAGCATCACGCCGCTCCCTCTCCCCTTCTATGACTCGTGACGTTTCCGACTACTGGTATCTTGCGAGGTTCGACAAAGGTACATGTCACTTGGAAGCCTTCCTCTTCAAGAGGCAGTCCTGTCACCTTTTTGTACCTGCTATTCCAATAGCGAAGGAAGCTATACCTTTCAGGTCTAGCGCATGAATCAAACCAGTCGTGGGAACCTGCGCTGCATTTGCAGTATGATAATCAGGGTCCTAGGCCCTGTTTTCATTTCTTGGATTTTTGTGCTCCTCTCTATATACCGTTTATTGATTGTGAACATTTGCGCTACTCGAAATACATTTTGCATCGACGGCAAGCCGGATTGCACTAAAATACGAGTAGACATTGCGCATCAGAGCAACAGATTTCAAGTTGCCGGATGATGACGAATATGCACTTTTCGCACAATCTTGGCTTCCAGATTGATGCAAACCGTACCTCGAGTCCCACAAATATCCAACCATTCTTTACTAAGCTTGTCTTTATACATGTCATCGATAGTACTATGTACTTAGCTCCCCAACGAGAACCTCCAGAGGGGGTCTGGCCGCACCATTTGAGGCAGTCTGCCCACGCACCTGAATCGGATCGGGCGTCAAGAACCTGTATCTCGGCAGGTCCTCCCTGATTCCGTAATTCTTTCGCTTGCCAGTCCTTGCTTCCAGCAGATCGAAATTGATGTGTCAGATAGGAGCATCTATGGGTCTTTCCTTCGTTTCATTGGGTCAATGGTTAAGGCCTTGTCGTTGTTCCTTTGTTGCAAGAGTCATAATTGCTGCTGTATCCGAGTATACTTTGACGACGATCACAAAGGATACAGACTTGAGGGCATATAATGTCCGCTGGCATTTAGTTGTGCATAACCGGACACAGGTTTATGGATTCGACATCGAACGACCATCCTTCTGTCACACACTTACCCTCGAACGCTGAACATGCTTTTACTAGCACGCACCCCCCTAGAGCGATCTGAAGATACTTGTAGCATCTAGAACTTTTGTCCGTTAATCAAATTGGACGTAATAAAGAGATGTTTGAGTCTCGCTGACATGTTGAAACCCTTATTCTTAGTGAATACTTCTGCCTCTTATGAAATAAGTAATGATTTGCATTGCATAGGCAGCATGTATGCACGGAAAAACAGAAATTGGTCATTGCTCAGTTGTAGAGAAGAAGAGAAAAGAGGATAGATTTTCGTGTACTGCTCTTTTTGATGATTTATTAAATCGCTTAATTACATTGACCCCGCAGAGCAGATGTAATTGATCCGCCGTGTTTGGTCCGAATTAGCATAAGTATAACCTTAATATACCATCAATTCACCAGAAACATGATCACAAAGGTATCTCAAAAGAAGGTTACTAAACTTTGGCAAGAACGGGCAATATGTGGTCTTTCAACGAGAAAACAGGAAGTCGCCTTTGGTAGCGATGTCTGGAACCTAGGGCGGCCATGTGTCTAAAATGAACAACCCTTGTTTCAGGGTAATTGCACCCTCGAAAAAAAAAGCAGATATCTGAAACGCTAATAGTGGATGTAAGCACATGACAGAAGAAGCTGTATATTAGTTTTACAAGTCTGTTAAAATTGGTCAAGCCGTTCTAGGCGTGTCAGCTCCAGGACTGTCTGATGAGGTTCGTTCGTCTGGTTTTTGGTAGGCAACGGGAGCGTACGCAGGATTTGGCAGTGTTGCTAGTTTCCGCGTGACTACCGGCCGTGAAGGATTATTGTTGAAGTCTTTAGAGTCAGGAGGGAGCAATGGGTGTGGCATGGTCGGGGATGCTGTTATATCAGTAGCAATAAAGAGCGAGTCTTTTCCTTTGCCAACGTTCTCATATGCTTCTCCAGCCTCGCAGCTATCGAGCTTCCTTCGACGACGATACATGGCATAGAGAACTGCACATAGAGCACCCTACATAAGCTTCGATTAGCAATCGCGAAAGCGGGTTAATTTAGGGTTCATAATAATAACCCACCACAATCAAGCATACAATCACAATAGCAGCAATAATTCCGCCATTTAACGTGTTAGACGTTGGATTGTTCACTCCGCCGATATCTCCTCCGTAGTCTGAGACACTCCCTTGCCACTGCATAGTGTCTGTATCCAGAAGGTAATAGTCGTTCGTCGACACACCTCGTGTGTTGACACCAAACAAAATAAAAAGACGGTTGCCTTGATGCAGAACCGCTAGATAAATCGGGAGTTCAACCTAAGTAGCTCTGTGGATGTTTTAGATTCAGGCTTACCTGAATGGCCCCACCTTGGTCCAGCCCCTCCTTGAGGCAAATCCACCTTTGACCATTGGTTTGTGGCTATATTGTATTTGTAACAATAATCTTCTACTGGCAGGTCACTGGTGCCTAAGGAAATTATAAGCAATAATAACAGGATAGGTTATAACGGGACTTGCCTGATTGACGGCCGCCATATAGAATGATCTCGTCCGTACCCGGGACTGTTGATAGAGCCAGGATTTGTACTATTAGCTAAAATGTATGTCTTCGATTTTCATGGCTTGCTACGCTGAGCTTACTCAGATTGGTTGTATGAAACGATCTTGGAGAGGGTATTACACTTCCGCTCGAGTTCAGCGTTTGCCATGTCCTGCTGGTCGTGCTAAATGTCATTATGATGTTCATTGGGCCAGGGCTAAAGTCGCCTTCCGAGCCACCGTCTCTTTCTTCAGTCTCGGCATTCAATCCGCCAAAGTAATAAATCGTTTGCCCGTCGCGACCCAGTACAGCAGTATGCCCCACGCGTGCCAGGATACGTGGCGGAAATGTAACACGCATCGCAGTCCACTGACGCATCTATCGATATGATAAGCACGGAAAACGTCTCACTTTCAGATAATTGTTGACAGACCTGCATGCTGTAACTCCTAATGTTCTCGGGCTCCGGGATATCTTCACTGTCTGCCGACGGATCGCTATAAAAGTAAACCCCTTTCTGTTAAGTATGCATCGCGTCATTAAAGTTCAAGGCTTTACGTTTACATTTTGCCGCCCCAGACCCAGAAAGACTGGTTATTATCTATGACACCCGGCATTTCCGAGCTATTCATATCAAAGCAAATCAGTTCAGACTGATATGTATAATGATCCATTTTGTGTAGACTTACATCAGTTCCAACGTCGTTGGAATGCTTTCCCATGTGCCCGAGTCCGCGTGGAAGATCATGGTTTGGTTTCTGAAGGCAGTATGGCCGTCATTATGTCCCCAACCGCCGTGAATCACGTACCCTTTGCTGTCTGGCAGTGCCGCTATCGCAAAAGCAGCGTTTGGCTCGGGTACAAGACCGCTGGAAGTTGATGCCTGACGCCAATCGTCAAACGAGGCTTCCGTCACTTCGGTCAAAGTCGTAACGTCAAGAGCATAATGGTCAGCAAGCGTCGGCAGCCGCGCTTTGTTGATATTTTTCTCGTATGTGGCTCCACCGTAGCAATATATAATATCGCGCAATAATGCGCAACCTTTATTCATGTTTATGCAGGTCAATCGGGAAAAGCACGAAGAACAGGATTTACCGTTCGCTATCTTACCGACCCTGACCCAGTCGCGTTTGTGGAGGACGAATTCCGATAACCGAACAAATGAAGCAAATAAATAAGATAAAACTAATCATTATTCGACGTGTGAAAGAAGAAAAGAGAAAAAAGATGCACTTGTCAAAGTGGCGTGCACCGAGAAAAATGCAGTCTATCTCCCTTTCTCCCCCTTTCCGTGGACGCCGATCCTTCAAACAATGTAGCCACATCAGAGCAAAACGAAAGCTTTCTGCCAATCAAATTGTCTCGAAGCCTACACTGCATCCTTGTGTGGTTGGCAGAAATCCATTCATTATGAAAACAAGCAAACAATAGGCAATGGGTTTAGCTGTGTCTGCTATGTAGTGCGAGGACGAGTACCGTGCCTCAGATCACACTTTCCATACATATCCGAGCATAAAACCATAAATAGATCCTTTCCGCATTATCCACGGGATATATTCATATAAATGCCTCTGATGACAACTGGACTCAATAAACCGCTCATGCGGGAAGTGCGACCTGTGCTGCATAGCATTAGACTTCTGAGCTCGCCATTTCCGACTACTGTAAATACTGGCGACAGGAAATTTAATTCAACTGTCTGTAAGGCAACATCAGGAACCACTGATTCCGTTAGGATTTATTAAGACTTATGGTATTTAGAAAAAGGTACCGCTCGGGTTGCTGCTAGCCCACGGGTTGCCACTAGGAGCGCTTGGTACACTACTACTGTTGTTAGGCAAGGTAGATGCGAAAATGGAATTATTCTGAAAGCCTGTCGACTGATTGGGTATCGATCCTGTAAAAGTCGGCATTATTTGCGCATTGTGTTGCTGGGATAACACAGGTTGCTGTTGCGGTATTTGTAGCAATGAGGGAGAATTAACCAGTGAGAAACCACTAGAGATTTGCAATGTCGGGGCAGTAAAAGACCGTTGCGGCATAGCGAAGCGGTCATGCAAGTTATTCGATGGGGTGCTAGGCGGAGACATGTTGCTGCTGCCTGTCATTTGCGAGAACGGATTTGAGCTGCCAGTAGGCGTGGGCTGAATAACCGCTTGGCTTGGCGATGAAGGGAAACCCGTCAACTGTGCCTGCAGACCTCCGTTAAAAGTCGCAAAGTTGTTTTGTGTAAATCCTGTAACTTGGGGTTGAACTACTAAACGTAATCAATACCTCGGCAGATAAATCCGAGAAACGCTAGTCGCTGCTTACCAGGCACGGACATGGAAGCATTGACAGGGGCTGTTTGAGTAAATGGATTTGACGTAGTAGCAAAAAGCGACTGCTGTGGTTGCTGTTGTTGTGGTGGTAGTTGGTAGGACATATGGAACGGGTTGCTGACATTCGTTGGAGTAGTGTTTACATCGTCCACATCAAGAAGTGTACCTGTTTGTGATCCAGGCAATTTATGGGCTTGGCGTTCATTTGCTGTCTGAGCTCGTCCAGCGAACTCTTGAGGCGTTGACAAGGAACTGCTCGTAAGGCTATCCGCAACTGTGACAGATGCTTTCCTGGAAGTACGTAGGATATCAATTGCCACGTCCAGATTACCCCCGGATCGGCGAAGTGCGTCTCGATTAGCAGCCACGTCGGTAAAACCAAGATCGTTTAACCGCATCATTTTCTGTTGGTCTGTTAAAGCTGGACCGGTCGCCATCGGAATCTGTGCACCAGGCATTCTAGATAGAATATCAACAGTCGCTTCAAAGCTGCCTTGCGTTTGCCGCAAGACTTGACGATTACGTTCTTCGTCCTTGAATCCCATTTCTCGCAACTTCGCTAGAGCCGGAGTATAATTGTCATTATCGCGAAAAAATACAGGAACAGATGATGATCTTTTCGGGACATTCTGGGTATGTGTATTAATGTTTAACGTCGTAGGTCGTGCAGGCTGGAAATGGTACCATTGAGCATCACTAAGTGGATTACATTAGCAACTTGAGGGCTTACCATTGGTGGCGGGTCCATAAACGCACGTTTCTCCCATTTCAATCTCACATACTTCTCCATGGCTCTACCAAAGAGAGCCATAAGCATTTTATTGCATGTGCTGTATCACATCCTCAAATTTACCTATCATCGTCGTCATCCGCCAATGGCAAAGGGTGCTGTTCCGGATGCGGATTGACGATACTATTGACTTTGTCATTGCCACCGCTTTTTCGGATCATCTGTTTCACTTCCATCTTTAGTTTAAGGCCAAATCGCTATAACAAGCCCGCTCTTACTTCAATCTGCTCTGCAGTCCACTGGTCCATCGTCACAGACTTAACGCGCGAAATATGGGTTCCCATCTTTCGATGAAGACCAGCACACCGAATGCATAAGAAAACGCCCAGGGAATAAGATGCCCACCGAGGATCTACCCAATTGTTCCTTAGCATGCTCGAAGCAAAACCACCGAGCAGTAACGCAAAGTCACTCACTCTTTGAACCACAGTCGGCGCACCGATCGTTGCCTGGTATTTTCAGCAATTCCAAGAGCATTCGCTCATGACGCTCTTGGGTTGCCTTTGTCTGTCTCTCGGGCATTTTGTGAATTGAATCCCGGGAAGAGATGGACAAGAAGGACAGAATTCAACTTTTTACGAGGTTCTTTCCAAATTCGCCATCCGACCATGTGGGACAAAAGGCCCTCTGGCGGCATCAGTGCTTTCGACCAACCAAAGCTCTAAAATAAAGTGTGGATTATACTTGCTATCCAATGAGCTTCTTCAAACTAAATCGGACGAAAGAACCTGCGAGACCTTCACTGTAGCATAGCATACACGTACGAGGGTTGTCTAGTGCATTACAACATGATATAACTCATAGTGGACGTTAGACGCACCTCGTACACTCAGAAGATAATGGTATTCTGCTGTAGTTGTCTGTGGATGACAGCATACATCGTTGAACGGTAGAGTCGACAGTACTACTTTGTCCGGGGGTATGGTACATCATTTATTACGAAGTTGCTACAAACGCAGAATACCAGGGTCATCTGTCACCTTTTGGCGAGCGCCGAAGAGCACGGTGTTGCATCCAACATATGTACATTGCCTAGCTCTGTTCACGAAGTTTGATTTATAGCATGCAAGTGTCTTCCATTAACATATATTTTTCATCAAGAAACGAACATATCATTTCAGGCAGCAAGCTGCTTGCCAGAATGTCCCGGTTGTTATCATGGCTTTCTCTGTTCGCGGTTATAGCTCAAGTGAAGCTCTTCATCATCGTTGACCAATGAGTCACGCCACACAAATGGCCAATTCAATGGCTTTAGGTTTGGAATTAATTTAAACCAACCCTGATAATGCAGCTAATCTTCTTCGTTTCCTTTGTGGTCAAGCATTTACAAGCAGAAACAGCCGACATTCGAGTGCCTCCAATGCGCACTTCTTGCATGATGCCTTGTGTTACGTGACTGCCAATCTTCAGGGCGATTTTATATTTTTTGGACAAAAGTTAGCACATTTACTCTTAACGCAATGAACACTTTCAAGTCTTACGGTGAGCGTGCTTCGCGCCATCCTAACCAATGTGCGCGTACGCTACTCGAACTTATGGAAAGGAAGCAGACAAACTTGGCGGTCGCTGCCGACGTGACTACAAAGAAGGAACTCTTGTCCATTGCTGATCAAGTGGGACCTTACATTTGCATTTTCAAGGTTTCTTTTTGGAAAGATTTCGGAGGAAGGAATGACATTTTGATACGCTGCCATCTCTAGACCCACATTGACATTGTAGAGGACTTTGACCAAGAATTAGTGGAAAAACTTTGTGAATTGGCGGCGAAACACGACTTCTTGCTTTTCGAGGATCGAAAGTTTGCCGATATCGGTAATGATTGAGTGGTGCGCCGACACAAAGTCTTGTTGCTATTCTGCTCAGACTACTGTCAACAGGAAATACGGTGAAATACCAATATGGCAAAGGAATTTATAAAATAGCCTCCTGGGCTCATATCACCAATTGCCATACTGTCCCTGGTGAAGGCATCATTGCTGGCCTCCGGGAAGTAGGGTTGCCGCTTGGCCGTGGTTTGCTGCTGCTGGCTGAAATGTCGTCCAAAGGAGCGCTTACGAAAGGTGCATACACGGAAGAATCTGTTGCTATGGCCAGACGTAACCAAGATTTCGTGTTTGGGTTCATTGCTCAGCGTCGAATGAACGAAACGGATGATGAAGATTTCCTTGTTTTGACGCCTGGTGTCGGCATGGACGTCACGGGTGATTCACTGGGTCAGCAGTATCGTACACCACACCAGGTCATCACGGAGGATGGTTGTGATGTGATTATTGTTGGTCGTGGTATCTACGGAAATCCGGACACCATAGAAGCACAAGCAAAACACTACAGAGACGCAGGTTGGAAGGCATACTTGGATCGTTTACAGAAGCACAAGCAAGATGTAAAGAATTAGATTGTAAGATACACCATGCACCAATAGTACGAAAATTAACCTAATGGACGCCACCTGAAGCTGTTCTTTGTTTCCGCATTTTGTATTCATTAGCTACAGCGGTTATTGGCAGTATTTCATCGCTTTAGCAAATGAATACCCGTTAAAAATGGAGGTTTAAAGTCTGACACATTATGTTATCAATGAGTTTACCAAGTACTATAAATGTTGTCAAAGTTCGTTGATGTACGGGCACAGAACGGCCAGTGAGTTTAAAGTTTGAACCCAGACGTAAACTTGCAATTCCCACACTGACAGATTGAGGTTCGTACTCTTCCACCCAACCAGAAACGCGTCGTACATGACTAAAGCAAACGGACTTCCACTATCTGGCCTGCTTGTCATTGAAATGGCCGGTTTGGCACCGGCTCCTTTTGCTGGCATGGTTCTATCAGACTTTGGAGCTGACGTTATTCGCATCGATCGTCTACAAGGAACAAGCACAGATGTTCTGGCAAGGTAGCTCAAACGTACAATATGTTGTCAGCAGACGTACAAACATGAATTAATTGCAGAAATAAGCGATCCGTCGCTCTTGATCTGAAGCAGCCCGCTGCCGTTGCGGCTTTAAGACATCTCCTGCGTAAAGCAGATGTACTTTTAGATCCATTTCGGCCTGGTGTCATGGAGAAACTGGGTCTCGGTCCTGACGTTCTCTTGAGAGAAAATCCGCGTCTTATTTTTGCTCGCTTGAGCGGTTTTGGACAGAGCGGACCAGGGTCAGCAGCCGCAGGCCATGATGTAAACTACTTGGCAATTGCTGGCGTGCTTGAAGTAATTCCATGCATATGACTTTCGGACGATAGCTTTATTCGAAGCTCAATTACATTTTACGTAGATGATAGGCAGACGCGGTGAGGCACCTTTGTTCCCTCTGAATGTTTTGGGTACGTCGTTTGTCATTTAGACGCTGTAATTTTCTCACGCACACTTGTTAGCCGACTTCGCTGGTGGCGGACTCATGTGTGTTATGGGCATATTGATGGCTATCATTGAACGGAACCGCTCGGGAAAAGGACAAGTGATCGACGCTAATCTGGTATGATTGATAGATCCGTAATATCGAGTGACTCAACACTGACCATGCGAAAGACAAGTGGCACATCCTATCTGACAACGTTTCCTTACCTGATGCAAAAATATGGATTGAATTTCGTCAATGAACGAGGCACTAATATGCTGGACAGTGGCGCCCCATTCTATGAGGTTTACAAGACAAAAGACAATCGCTACATGGCTGTGTAAGTGGTGGAAACTGGTTCTCATTACCACCGCTCTAAAGTACATCTGCAAAGCGGCGCCATCGAACCGCAATTTTATGCTCAATTCCTTCAAGGCCTAGGTCTCAAAGCTCAGGATCTTCCAGGACAGCATGACAATGAGCACTGGCCAGCAATGAAACAACGGTTTGCCGAAGTATTTGCTACAAAAACGCAAGCTGAGTGGACGGAAATCTTTGAAGGTACAGATGCCTGTGTGACGCCTGTTCTCTCCTTCCGAGACACGATTCCTGGCGCAACTGAGATCAAGACACCGGAGAAGCAATGGCCACGCCAAGCTGCACCTCCTCAGCCAGCCCCAATCCTGTCACGCACACCAGCTCTTCAGGCCGACCATAGCCTAGAAAGTCCATTTCTGTTGCCGGGTAAACATACTATTGAAGTCTTGACCCAATTTGGTTTGGACAAGGATCACATCAAGAAACTACTCCAAACCGGAGCTGTCATGGACATTGCCAGGAACTCGCGTCTTTAAGTTACGCCGGGCGTTTATTCTCATGTATCGGAAACGGCGCAGTGTCGTTGACGCACTTTTCAAAGACTTGTTGAACATAATACATGGCCATTTCATGCCCACCGCAATGAACAGCTGTTGACCTCACGGCATCATGCCAGATACATTGCCTTTTCTTGTTAGCCGATTGTATATCGTGACATTGACCTGCTTTTTGCATTGCATAAGCAACAGCTTAATTGTGTTTCCCAGGCTCCTAGACTTGCCTAAAGCTGACGCGTGAATTTCGCCACAAGCAATCAAGTGGCAGACACTAGTGAACTTGCCGGACCGCATTGAATCAAAAGCATGAACTAGCTCATGTATCAATGTTTCCTCTAATTGCTCGGTTGACCGGATATTCTCACAACAGATCACAATACTGAATTGCTCGTTAATGCTGTTGTTCTGTTTCGTCTGTGTGTGGTATACCGTTTATAGTGACCGTCGTAATAGCCCATTCTCGACTGCGCATGCAAGCATAAGACATTTGCTTCGTGTATTCAGCTTCACAGATTACCGCTTGCTCTGTTCCTTTACATGGCCTGCATGTAATCCCTCGTCTTAAAGCCTGCTTATTCAATGCGAAAATTCCTTGAAGCAACTTCGCAACCTTTGGAGATGTTTCCAGGATCCGAGCTAGCTCAGCTGTGCATTTCTGTTCAGTAAAACTTTCAAGCGTATTAGAAGCAAGGGCGACCCGAAGCCAGTTGACCATTGCTCACGGTTGCTGAAGTAAGTTTTCGTATAGCCTCATTCCCAGACTTGGCAGAAACCAGAAGGCACCCAAGGCTCAAGGCTCTCTGCGCGGATTTTCAAATCATGGCCATAGCATTGCTAAAGTTGCAGATGGGTTTCTTGCGTATCTTTCTCTCTTTTTTCGCTTTTCTTTTGGTTTTCGGCCAAATAAAAGACGTCATAGCGTTCAATATTCTGGCTGCAGTTTCGAAGAACCTCGGAGACTGACGTTATAAATGTTCAACGACGAGGACGATCCGCTTTCGAGCTCAATCTTTGACATTCCAAACACCTCGTCCATTCTTGGCCCACCGCAATACAACCCAAACCGCTCTTTGGAAACGTCATTCTATTCACCACATTATGAAGGAGACTTATGGGGCAGTTCGAGTCGCTTCGATCCTTTAGTTGACGCACCGTGGACGCTAGATAGCGGCAGCAATAATTTGACGAATGGCAGCAACCATGCATTTGACAGCTTCTCAGCTCCTGTGGACAACCATTTCACTAGCATTACGGCTGCTAGCGCATTAAGTAAGGATCGAAAGGATATTAAGACTATCAGTGGCGTTATACTGATGGATTTTGCAACAGGCGGAGCAAAGCTACCAGACATATACAATACAATGTACATTCAGGCTCAGCACTTGGGCCGGGTTTCGCTTCCATCGCTTCGTCGCGTTCTTGAAAGTGGACATTTGGCGGGAGCTCATGTCGAGAAGGTAAGAGGGGGAAGCCGGAATTTTTGGGAAGAGGAGGAAAAGAGCCGCACGGGCCAAGAAGTATCTTCATCCGCCGCCCCATAAAACAAGGTTCTGACGAGAGAATCATAATAGATTGTACGAATGGTCGTACCAGATGGCGTCACTTATGTAACCCAGCCTGAATTTAACACGGCTTTGGCTCTTCTTGCATGTGCACAGAACAAGATGGGTAGGTAAAACTTGTCCTGTCTTGGCGGAACATTTTCCCTTGTTGACGGAGTTTGACAGATGTGTCACTCGAGTACGTTTATCAGAACCGTCATTGTAAGTCGGCCAAACAATTGAGTTGTCTATGAAACCTTAATAACAATTGCTTCGATGGCAGTCCTTCCAGAACCCGTTCTATACACAAATGCTCCAAAAGTAGATCAGAACCATCAACAACACAGACCAGATCCCCTCAAACTAGCATCCCACCAGGAGAACACTACCACCTCGCGTCTTCAAGGGAGCGAGAATCCCAAGGTGAATGGCACTTATCCAGGGATGACAGCGTCGGCGAAGACCGATTCAAGCTTGGCTGACGATGCCAGTCCCAAAAATCACCCCGTCAAATCGCTTGACACACGAAGTTGGTTTCACAAAGTTGAAGAAATCAAAGTGACCATTGCCCCCGAACGTGAAGGCTTCATATTTAAACATGTCAATTATATTGTAGAAAGTCAGAAGCGATCCTCTATAGTTCTCCGGCGATATAGCGACTTTTGGTGGCTTATGGAAGTCCTGTCACGTAGATATCCATTCCGTATACTACCTAATTTACCACCCAAAAAGGTTGCAGGAAGTAAGTGTTCTAGCATCTTAGTTGGATGGATATAGAGAAAAGGCATTCAAATGCACCAGCGTCGCACCATCATCGCTTAGAAGACTCGGCGTTTCTAGAGAGACGACGCAAAGGCCTTTCACGCTTTATCAACGCCCTTGTTAGGCATCCTGTCCTCCGCAACGACGAAGTCGTTACTAGATTTCTCACAGAACCATCGGTAAGGTATACATGTCAAGACTCTTTAAGAGCCTGTCCTAAAGGAGAGCTATACAGGAGTTAGCAAGTTGGCGCAAGCAAAATCCTCCTTCTTTGGATGAAGAATATCGACGAAAACAGTTCAACATTCAAGAATTACAGCTCATGATACCCGAAAATTTCGATAAACAATTAAGAGACGCAAGACATCGTGTAGATGCTGCGATCGAGAATTACATTAATTTATGCTTTATAATGGAGCGAATGATCCGAAGAATGCATGGCCAGGCCACAGACTATGCACGCTATAGTATTACACTCAAGTAAGGAACCGAAACAACGAACAACGTGCAAGGCTTTCGATAATCACATGTTTATAACGAAGCTCCTTGGCTGAAAAAGAACACCGATACCATGCTATTGACTGCAGGCATTGTCAACAAGTAGTGAAAGGTTACGAAAACGTTGCTAAACATATGCAGCGCGGAAGCACTATACTGGAAAACCAGGTAAAATCTATCCAAAGTCGTGTGGGTTAGCGAAGGTTTATCTCTGTGTTGGAATCCAGGTTACCGTGGCAGCAGATGGTGTCCTAGAAAACTTGAAACGCTTCCGCGATTTATTAGTGTCTTACCGAGTATGCTTACGAGATATGGATAGTCTAACAAAGTTGCTAATAGCATTGCCTTTAGGAATTGGAGGAACGACGGAATAAATTGGCTGGAAATCAGATGGAAGCCTTTTCCAAACGAATATCAGCAAATCGAGCCAAGGTAAATCAGCACAAAGGAGTTCCTGGCATGGAAGCCGAAGTATCTCGTCTTGAAGAAGCGATTCGTGCGGTAAGAGAAAGAGAGAACATTGGCGTTCGAGGTACAAAAACTGATCATTATGTAGGACGAACGGGAACTCCATGATCAACAACGCCGTCAAATATTCATACGGTTCTGCATGTGGTCCGAACTGATTTATTTGCACAAGCAGCAAGCATTTGTGTCTTCGCTTTATCAGAGCTTTGTTAAAGATATGACCCAATTTTCCCAACAGCAGACGGATAATTGGAAACAGCTCCAAGATTTACTCACTGACATGCCAAACGAACCTGCTTTGTTCCAATAAAACGCATATGGTGCGATGCACCTAAAAGGGCTTATTTTGAATTTCTGACCAAATATATCGAGAGCTGTCCACAATCTTACCTAAGATTCCTAATTTTTGCTATTAGGACAAAATATTGCTGGCCTTGGATGGCCGCTCATGATGACGTTGGTAACTTCATGCAGCATTAATGTCGCGTTGCCAGAGTGTTCCGCACGTTTTACATTCTGCGACACTGTGTAACGCTCCTTCTCCCCCAGATTTCTTCTTTAAGCTCTTTTGGTGACAAAGACTGCATACGTATGAAACCGACTCATCAATAGACTGAATAATAATCATCGATAAACAAAGCCAGCATAGATACTTTTGACGTATTGAATTCCCAGATGGGAACCACAACTAGCCTGCCTCTGCTCTCTTCGCGCTTAAGTGCCGTTCGTAGTCTTCTAACGATACTGGTGCCAGCTCCGCGTCGCGAGTCTGCAAAATTTGCATTCCCTAAGGCCACTAAAGGCACTTTCTCGGTGTCATTTTCGAACTCTGCAGTCTTCCATTTACTGTGCAGTATTTTGTGATGAGTAACCGTTACCAAGATATTTGCTGCTAATCACTTTTTCTTTTGCCTGCTCTCGTCGGCAACATTTCTGCCGCGTTCCTCACTTGCTTGCTTCTTCTTCTTCCGTATCCATTTACTGCCCTTCTTTCTCTTCGATCTTCTGTTATGTCGACGTCGTCTGTTATACTTGTTTCCCCCATTTGCGGGTATATTCACTAATTCCGTCGTGGCACGCTATCTTCCCATGTGGTTTAAAAACCTTAGTCGTGGAGTTATCTTCTCGTAAAATGCTGTCAGTTTCTCTAGATGTTGGTCGATGTAAAATATATAATGCTCATATGCTTTTGACGACGCAGTAGCTATTGTTGGACATCTGGATTCGATCTGTTCGATTCCTTCCTTTCTTCGGGCCGACAAGATTTTATGGCTGGTTCTGGCATATCCTGCGAAATGATAATTGAGATAGATCGATAGACCTACTCAATCACGGAATTGCGTTTTCCAGGCGTATATCCACTTGATATAACGATGTTCTTGATATAAAGATCGCATTTTTCCATCACGGACCCTATCGATATGTCGCGCGGGTACTGTATGAAAGCGATGTCTGAATATGGGAGAGCTTTATGCGAAACCGTACAGGTTGGTTTCGATTTGGCAGTTATGGATCATTTCCCACATCAGTTCATAGTATGTACGAAATAACTGTATCCCCATCTGCCTTTAGATGAACGCTTTTTTTACAGGCCATTGTCCATCGTGTACTCCGGACAGTTATGTGAGTCCATCGGACCCGTAGAAACGTTTAGGTGATTTCAAAACGACTGTATCCGGCATACGATATTGCTGTTTAGAAGCTTAAAAAGAACTCATAGAAAGATCCGAAAAGGAACAACGGGACGGCTAAAAATATATACTGTAATGACTATGCCTTTCTCATGGGAAACGTTCTGAAGTCGAGTTACCTTCTCGTATAGGATGTTCGTAACCAGAGAAAATTATTTCAAGCATTTAGAGCTGATTTCTTTTGAGATTTAGTCGGTAATCGCTCTCCTTATGACGACCAGCCAATGTCGGTAAAGCCTCATGAGTATAACATGACCAAGACGAACGACCTCAGGCGAATGGCTCGAGCTTTGATCAAAACAGAAGACTCTGATTGTCTACGGATGCTTCTCCTTGAAAACAGCAATTGCTTCTATCAGCTGCTCGTTAATGTCGTTCTTTTTCCAGTAACTGCAGCGGTGCTACAGATGCAATGAGCGAGACAAGTATCTACTGACGGATCAAGGTTTCAGACGGACACCCAATTAGGGCAGAGCCTAGAATAGAGTGGATAGACGTTTAAGTAGCACAAAGAAGTGTACGGTTTATTGTCTCCGCACAGACGTTTCCTATATAAAGACGGATGTCCGCTACTCGGACATCCTCACGTTTTGTTCCTCGACATTACGGTTCCCATTCGATCTAGCTATACGATCCCGATCGTATGTCTGGTGCCCTGAGCCCTGCACCATTACAGTAATGGTCGTTGTTCGCTCCAGGTGTAACCTTTTTTTTTCAATGGAAAAGGCCATGACATGAGCAGGCAAATGCGCTAACCATGACCGCTCTTCCTTGACACTTCTTTCTCAAGACTGTTTCCCCTTGTTCCAACCAGATCGCCCTCTTGCTATCGTTCGCATAAAAGTACGTCTCGTCGTCGGTGACCAGAACATGACGACTTCCTCGTGGTCTGGTTTTCAGCTTTTCAGGTTCCACCATGATTTCCAAATGTTCGCCTTCGTATGTTGGCATGTACTGCGAGTACTCCAACATCCGTTTGACTCATTCTGTCCTATATTGCACAACATCATGCCTTTCATGCCCATCGATATATATGTTTTGGGACGTCGCATCGGTGGAAAAGAAGCCTCAGAGTTGCATGTAACGACGACAGGTCGACTCAAAGATTGAGACTTCGCGATCAGGATACAGCTCTGCAGATAAGACATTTTCAATCCATTCTTTTAACTTTAAGGGGCTGCGATCCTCTTTCCCCGTGGAACGCAAGAAACTTCTAGCCTTTTCTGCTATGTCCTCGTTCGATATAACGGCGCTCGTTTTTTGGTGCACGCCTTGTTGCAGCTGAGGCAAGTAGCCATGCTCCAAGAGGTACTAGGCCCACTCGCGAATGCGTCTCGCAAACCTCTCTTGTCTGTTCCATATGATCTGACTTATTTGCAGGCTTGCCATCATGATTAGTATGCCGGCAAGACGAAGTTGAAAATAACGTCTGATGCTAATAAGACGCATCCTATGCAACGTATCGACATTGTCATTTCTTGAATGGACGTTATCATACTGTTTCAGGCCCTCTATCGCCATCTCCATTGACTTCTTTAGGTTTTCGGCCAACTTTTCCTTGGGGGTCTTCGTTTCCAGCTTGTCAATTCTACCACAGCCCTCAGCTGCCTTCTTCAATTTTGCAGTTTTTCTTCTCTTGGTGCTTGAAGCATCATCACGGACGTTCGTTTCAACCTGCGCAATGTTCGACGAGAGGCCGTCCATTGCAAGCTTACGCTCAAGCCCTGCACTTTCTTCATCGTCCGAAACGGTTGCTTGGTTCTCATCGCGCGCGTTTTCAGCCTGTCCGGACGCGTCGCTGGTCTCATTACGAATCTCAGTTTCCGATTCGTGGGCTGCAGGATCTTCAGCGAGTCGAGCCATTTTTCTTAAACGTATTTGTTCGTTTCTTCGATAAGCTGCTTTCGATTTTTTGCTTCGTGGTGCCATGTGTAAAAGTTAACAGTAGAGTAAAATTTGTGAAGACTCTGTGCCTGTGTGTGAGATATGGCTACATTGCACTCTGCTAATTTACGTTACACACTGCTACCGACCAGCGCTCAAATTCTTAGCCCACATATAGGAGTGCCACATTTTGGAAACCCATAACTCTACAACTGTTTGTCCCAGCGCCACAAGCGACCATAAGTTTGATTCGGAAGAGCCAAGAGAATCGTTTTTATGCAGCGAGAAGTCATGGAGATGAAGCAGAAAAATTTATGGGGCTTCAGAGTCGGTCAATTTTATTGGCCCTTACAGCTGACTCGCACTATATCACTTGGCAGAGATCAAAGTTTGTCGGAGTGGATGGATGAGTCACTGTTTAAACACGAAAAAAAAGTGCTGTCAGTTGACTTGCACTGTTTCGACAGGACACGGAAAAGTAGCGCAATGAGTTCAAGTGAAACTCCAAAAAAACTTTGGGGAGGTCGTTTCACGGGTGCTGTTGACCCATTGATGGACGCTTTCAATGCCTCCATTCACTTCGACAAGCGCATGTATGCAGCAGACCTCATTGGCTCCATGGCGTACAGCAAGGCTTTGGCAAAGAACAATATTATCAGCCAAGAAGAATGCGACCAGCTCGTAAGTGGTCTCGAAAAGGTGATGGAAGAGTGGCAGGCTGGCAAGTTCGAGTTGAAGCCTGGTGACGAAGATATTCATACAGCCAATGAGCGTCGCCTTGGCGAACTAATTGGTCCCGTCGCCGGTAAGCTGCATACCGGTCGCAGCCGGAACGACCAGGTTGCCACCGATATGCGTATCTGGCTCCGTGAAGAGGCTTCCACCATTCTTTCGCACCTGAAGGAACTTATTTCGATCACTGTCGCCCGTGCTGAAAAGGAAGTTGATGTCGTACTTCCAGGCTACACGCATTTGCAGGTGAATCAAAAGCATCAATGTGTTCCCTGTTCGTTCTTTCCTTATAAACCTGGAAACGAATTTAGCGCGCTCAACCCATCCGCTGGTCGCATCTGCTACTTTCGTACGCCTGGCTTTGGAAGGCGGACGCCGAACGTCTCGAACAACTTATTGAGAGATTTAATGTTCTGCCTCTGGGTTCTGGTGCTCTTGCCGGTCACGCATTCAACATTGACCGTGAATTCCTTGCCAAGGAACTTGGTTTTCGAGGCCTGATCAACAACTCACTTTATGGCGTCAGCGACCGCGATTTTGTGGCCGAATTTTTGTTCTGGAGCAGCTTAACCATGATCCATATTTCGCGCTTGGCCGAAGATCTCATCATCTACTCGAGCAGTGAATTCGGATTTGTCAGACTCGCAGATGCCTATAGCACCGGATCCAGTCTAATGCCCCAAAAGAAGAACCCAGATAGCCTGGAACTATTGCGCGGGAAGTGTGGTCGTGTTTTTGGCAACGTAAGAACCCTAAAAGTTTGCATGTGTGGATCGTGCTTTGCTGAATAATTTTGCTACAGATGTCAGGCTTCATGATGTCCTACAAGGGTATTCCAAGCACTTATAACAAGGATCTGCAAGAAGACAAAGAACCCATGTTTGATGCAGTTGATACCTTGTCAGGATCACTGCAAATCACAGCAGGTGTCCTGAGCACCATGGAAGTAAGTATCCTTTGTTTTCGCTGTGGCATTTCTTACTGGAAACTCAAACGGCGTCTGTTTGTTTGGCCGTAGATCTTCCCTGAGCGCATGCGTGCAAGTCTCAGTTCTGATATGTTGGCCACGGATCTGGCAGAGTATCTTGTCCGCAAAGGCGTACCATTCCGTGAAACGCACCATATTTCTGGCGCTGCTGTCAAGATGGCTGAAGACCGTGGCGTTTCCTTGCATGAACTTTCCGTGGAGGACCTGAAATCTCTTCACCCATCCTTTACAGAAGATGTGTCTAAAGTCTGGAGTTATGAAACTAGCATAGACAACAGAACCGCAGTCGGCGGTACAAGCAAACCAGCGGTGCTGGATCAGATACAAAAGTTAAAGGCCTGGTTAGCCGAGGGTAAAAAGCTGTAAATATGAAAAAGATTGAAGTGTTAAACATGGGTACGGAGTTCCATATCTATTTCAGTTGAGAAGAACGTCTAGTCTTTTCCGTTCCCTGTTCTCTTTCTGCATTGCTATGATCTATACAACGTTTTTACTATTACTATACGCCATCATCGTATCAGCTCGATTTGGAGAACAATCAGCGGGCCTCGTGCTGCATGCTCAAGACCCAAAGACACGATCAGGCGTTCTGAGCCGAAACCATGAATGCACACCATTCCCGCAACAATTCCCAGCTCACAGTGCCGAAAACATTGGAGGAAGCCATTGTGGTCTATGGACAGACGATGACTGTAGTGGAAGACTTTATGTCGTACCTGCCCATTATGCAATCAATATGCCTGAAGTTAAATTCAAATCTGTTATATGTTAAACGTGATGGTTTCTGTAGTACATGCATGGATGATAATAAGAAAGCAAAACTCTAAATGCGTTGTAGACGCATACGACGACCAAGACTTGTCATGCGCTTCACAAATGTGGATGCTTGTTGTTGCTTGCCGTCTGTAATATTGTCTAATTCTCTCGCCAGCGAGATGCGTTTGGTTGTGGATCGTCTTCTCAGCTCCTTTTCCCTCCGTGTCTGCTTCCGGGATCTTAGTCCGTTGCCAATCCTGATAAACGCTGACTTGGATCGCGAAAGCCCTTTGCTTTCCTTGGCCGCGCTTTCAGGCTGCTGCTGCTGTTTCTCTCGCAGACTTCTCCGTTTGGACGCTGTGGTTTCCATTAATGACGAGCGGCGTTTCTTGCGATTGGCCAGATATCGATGTCCGAGGGAGCGGGCGCGACGGAGTTCTTCGGCTTCTATGACAACTGGGCGTGCGACAGTCAAACTACGGCGTTTAGTGACACTGGGGTCTCCCTGTCTATTAGTACTGTGTGCCACTGTTTTATGTGCTACCAGGACTTCAGACGTTGAAGACCAAGACGACGAAGAAGCGTTGGAGGAAAAGGACGTACGCTGGAGACTCTGTTGGCTCACAGTTTGGCTTTGTTGCTGTGGAAGAGCAAGATAGGGACTCGCTGTGCTGTCGTTGCGTGACACATCTTTGTTGCTCTTGTTCTTTTTGACAAACGACGCCAGTCTGCGTAATGACTTGCTTTTAGTCAATTTATGCTCCAGTCCAGCTGGCTTTGTGCTTTCCGTATCGCTCGAGTGACCAAGCGCATTTGACAGGCTGTTCAGCCGCTCGGTGCTCTTTGAACTTCCTCCTCCTCTATTTTCTTCGTATATACGCTCTTCTCTGTACTTTAACGATGATGATCGTTTCGGCGGTGCTGGTATAAAGCGGTTCGTGGTGATGGGTTTGGGAGTTTCCACTACCAAAGCTGAAAGACTGGATGACCGTTGCTCGGTCGTCTGAGATTGTGGAGGAGGCATGACGGGCGGTGGTGGGAAAGTAGTCTGCCGGGGCCTATTCTGGGAAAGTCTCTTCTTGGTCTGCGCAGCCTGGAAGTCAGGGTCGTCGTCAATGCTGAACGCTTCAAACGTGGAGATCAAGCCAGACAAAGAATCAGTCGAGAATCGTTGAGACTTTCGTGCATCGGATCGACTGAACGGTAGCTCCGGCAGTTTGGGTGCAGTGTTAAGCTTAATGTCTACACTAAAGTCCATATCGAACAACGTCATTAATTCGCTAGCCATGTTTTGTGCAATGGAACTAGATGGGAGAACGCCTGTATCGCTTGTCCAACTAAGGCGGTTTTTAATGCGCAAGGTAGCTGTTAAGCTCTTTCTCCTTATCTGGGCTCTTTCCTCCAGCGTCATGCTTTTCCGGCGCTTCTGCTGTTTCTCTTCGGACGTTAGGCTTTCACGACGCCCCTGAGGTTTCTCGTTCGAAATCAAGGTTTCCTCGGTAGCCGTCGTATTGTCAAGCAACGGGCTTTTCGGTAGCGGCTTCTCTGCCAGGTATGTGGTAAAAGGTGACGGTAAAGATTCCGGCGACAATGGGCTGACGATAGAGTCAGACGATAAAGCTGCACGTGGCTGTGAAAAGATGGACAGTTCGGACATGGAAGATCCACTCGTATTCAGAGCTTCATCCTCGTCCGCCCACATATCATTCTCATCGTCATCATTGTCTAGTCCAAGAGGCTGAAACGCTTCAATCGTTTGAACGTATTGCGAAAGCATTTCTTCTAGATCCTCTTGGGTTATCTCACTAAGAGATCTGGGAGAAACAAAAAATGAGTCCTCCGCATTTAATTTGGCTTGTTTCGTTAGCCATACTCTGGTGTAAAGAACTCCCAGCGTGTCATTTGCCCCAGCCATTCGGAAGGCGTATCTTCGTATAGTGCATCCAGCATATTCTTTATCAAAGCTGTTTTCCTCATAGAATTCGAGTCAGGTGGTGCAAACGTCAGTTGTGCCAGCTTGTAATTCGAAATGGCTGCCAATTGAATCGGGTTATGCATGTCTACCATCTGATTCACGGGCGAGGCCGTAGCAAGACGGGTTAAAGACTTTGGCGGCGAAGGGTGTTTGGTTGCGTCCGGGCTTTTCTCATCCATAATATACACGTATAAAGTGTGGGGTTGACGACAAAGGAGTGGAAAGGGAGCGAGGAATATACCAACTCGATCAAAGAAGAGAACGCAACAAAACGATTCCTTGAAACAATTCTTTGGTGCAACCAAGTTTAAATTGCTTCGTCATTGAGCGACATGGCCCGACCAGAGCTCTGACCTTTGTGCACCATGAAAATTCGGTCTTGCCATTTATGTAAGAGGCGTGCTTCTGGTATGATGAAGATACTCATTGGGAAACAATGTGCACGTTGCCGAGAATATTATTTTTGGCGTCTCAGGGATCCCGGTTGCAGTAAGTGCGTACAATCAATGCTGCTTCCCTGTCAATTTCTCGTGCATTAACGCAAACTTCATTCACTGAATTTTGAGGAAGTATTCACGCCGCTCTGATCCCTTCTTTGTGTCGTTACGAGGTTAGATTTGCACCTAGG